>PYWC01000042.1:59130-117070 GCA_003182015.1 Tuber magnatum
GATAGCACACGAAACAATACAAGTATCAAACGATACTGTGAAACCAAACATAAAACAAGGTGTGTATCAACCGATAGCACACGAAACAATACAAGTATCAAACGATACTGTGAAACCAAACATAAAACAATGTGTATATCAACCGATAGCACACGAAACAATACAAGTATCAAACGATACTGTGAAACCAAACATAAAACCATGGATGTATCAACTGATAGCACATGAAACAATACAAGTATCAAACGATACTGTGGAACCAAATATCAAACATTGTGTGTATCAACTGATAGCACATGAAACAATACAAGTATCAAACGATACTGCGAAACGAGACATAAAACAATGCGTGTATCAACCGATAGCACACGAAACAATACAAGTATCAAACGATACTGTGAAACCAAACATAAAATCCTAGTAACCCGTACCGGTTACATCACCATAGAACTCTACCTTGAACTACGTGCAGGATACTGACAACCCAGAAAAGTATGCAAGCTCAACAAAGAAATATACAAACTCTAACAATCTCCACTCTTATGCTATCAACACCTCACAAAAACCCTCACCGACATGAACTTCATGTTATCAAACCTCGACCCATGTATCCTGATAGCAAGAGATCTCTACTGTTGCATCTACATGGATAACATAGTAATAACCGCAACACCTAAGTGAGTTAAGGAATATCTTAATAAGATACAATCCAAATTTCAGTATATGGACTCAGGGGAAGCCTTACTTCCACTAGGGATGCAGATAGAAAAAGGGTTGGAATATATTCAGTTATTGCAAGAACGATACATAATGGAACTACTGGAATGGTATGACATGTTGGAAGCCACCTCAAATACGACACCCACCGAGGTTCACTCACCCCTAAGGACAGCACAAGACAATAAAGATCTGTATCATCAATGACTGTACCAATCTTTAATAGGATTACTAATATATACTGCTATTACCACAAGACCAGATATCACTCATGTCACTGTATTCCTAAGCCAGTTCTCAGCCAAGCCACTAATCACGCAACTCAAAAGTGCTAAGTGAGTTCTCCAATACCTCAGAGTAACAATTATGAAGGGATTGTGTTATGAGCAAGATAAAAACAAACCACCACTTCACGTATATAGCAACAGCTCCTATGTATCAAACCTCACAGATTGCAAATCCCTTACAGGTTTAATTGTTCAAATATACAGTCACACAGTAATATGGCAGTCAAAGAAACAAAGGACTACAACACATTCAACAACTGAAGCAGAATACACAGTGCTCGTCTTCGCATTGAAACAAGCAACATGAGTAAATCATGGTTTATCACAAATGGGTATATCAATGAGACCGATAATACATTGTGACCACACAGTGGCCCTAAGGCTTACCAAGAACTTAGGAGTCTGAGACTGAATGAAGCATATCGATGTGCAGTATCACTACCCTCAGAAAGAAAGTGAAAAAGGAGAAATAGTTGTGACGCAGGTTAGGACAAAGGATAAGTTGGCAGATATATATATGAAAGGATTAACAAAGGTATTGTTTGAAGGTATTCTGGTTATGTTAGGAATTGAATCATAGAGGAAGTGTTAAAAATGTACGATTTTCTTATCCACTACAGTAGCATATATGAGTTGGTGTGACTCATGTATGCAACCAAGTATGACTTATAGCTATTTCCTTGGTTGGGTGGCTGCACACGTGATTAGATTATGGGTATATATAGACAGGTTTATTTCCTCCATTATCATATAGTTCGATAGCGCAAGTGGGGAATACGATCTTAAAGTCTTAAACTATATTCCATTCAACTCCTACTGCTAGCCTTATATCTAAGGACAAGCGTCAGAGTTACCAATATTTTCAAATCAGTTGTATACACATGGATAACTCCATATCTCGATCCCCTGAGCCTTGGAAGTGTCCTGCCAAACGGTTAGCTGCAAAATCGGGATCGCCACATTTCTGTGCATAATTATGGACCGTCTTTCTTCTAGCACTTCTGACAGCATCCATTGCCAACAGGCTGTTTTCAAAATCTTCTAGCGTCAGATAGGGAACATGAACATGAGCCAGTGTAAAGTTACAGTGCCCGAGACATGGGGTATACTACCACTTACCCTGACCAGGCAATGCTCTTTTGGCAACAGACTCCGTGTCTGTTTGTTGAGCCGGATAGATCGTCGGATCGAGATTCCGGACAAAAGAATCGGACGGACTTGTGGTCCTCCTAGACCCCTAAGGAGATCCCGCGGCCTTGGTTATCTTGGTCCACGTGATTTCGAGTGTGGAATTCATCACCCCCGGGGTGAGGGATCTTGTAGTTGCTATAACCATATCTAGGGTTCATCGGGTCCAGTCACGGCGGGATGATATGATATCATACTTCGTTAAGCATCCCGGCGCCAAGCCCTATTTTATCGCGCGGTGCAGCGGAGGCAATGTTAGTAAACTCACAGTGCGAATCATCCTCGTTACCCCCTAAAATACTAAGTACGCCTGAAAGTAAAGGCCCGGTCTCCGGACGGATTGAAGAGACCGGATAAGCATCTCGGTCCTCTAGGGTTCCCGCAGACCAGCCCAAGACCACGCTCTCCATTACCTGCGGCAAGGGCAACAGCAGTGGAACAGCAGTGGCTTCCTCCTGCCCTGACAGCCGGATCGTTGTTGCCCGTGAGCTCGGTTCTCTCCTGTTTCCGTGACACGGGCGATCCGCAAGAATGAATTTCAAAGTTGTATCGGGAGTTTGTGTTATGTGGAGATGGATATGCAACTGAAAAGCGGGGCTTGAGCCGCGAATGAGTGGTAGAAGTGCAACACGAGTTTGTGAGCCGCGAAACCTGAGGATAGCCACTAGGCGCCGGACGGAGCCGCAATCCCTTAGAAAGTTTTCAAGAACTACAACCGTCGTCACCGCTATTCACTATCACTCCGGTGCTGAGAACAGGGTTCCAAAAAAGCCTTTAAGATCTCCTAGTATCGCTTTAGGTCCTCACCGACTCCTCTGACAGGATAGGGTAGAGATCGGCGATGCCCCCCACCCCTCGCTAAAATTTCGTCCTAAAAGCTGCACATTTTGTGCTCGTGTACTAGAAGTTTATGCAAATACTGGAACAGAAGAGCAGATCGGTGAAGTATCATACATTTGGCAGAAGCTGAATTCACGCTATGGGGGGTCTGCCCTTTTGCCTTTCACAGTTGGCTCAACGAGCGAAGGTTGGAGGGCATTCATGCCCGCTGACTGACATGGTCGGCATTAGCCCCAATGCAACATTAATGAAAACATAAACACATGGCTGCGCTTAGGCTGGGCACCCACAAAAGCGTGTATCGGTGGGATCACGTCAAAGCATGCTGAATATCTTTCCAGTAAGTTTTAACTGCCCTCACAGATCCTCGCTTAGAGTAAAGTACAATGTGTGAGTACACTGAGGCTACCCTTATCTCATAGCTGTGCCAAGGTTCCTGCTGAGATTATGTAATATTCAAGTAGTTCAGAACGATGCAGCACGTCTAAATCGTGGCTTACAGCTCAACACCGGATTTTAATTTTGAGACTACATTGTAGCCCTTCAACCTCCTTAATTATTTTACAAGCTTCGTGAAGTGATTTGTGAATTTTTCCCCCCGTCGGACGAAGATCCTGTTTCTAACTCCCTCCGCTCGGGTAAGTTAGCTGGCATCAAGTTTGGTGTCGTCAGGTCCCGCAGGATTATATACCGTTCGAACTTTACCGCTCGTGGGCCCAATACTTGGGTTCCCGAATTGTGATAGTTTCGCACAGGCTTTTACGGTTCTTCTTTCAGTATCTGCACAATTTTTAGACATCCAGAGCTTTTGGGGGTTGAGTTTTGGGGGCACCTGGGTGGAGGTGCTGCCAGATTTGAACTGTTCGCATGTTACATAATCTCAGCAGGAACCTTGGCACTGCCAGTCTGTTGAAAAAGTGGTGCGCCTTTAGTGTCTACGGAGCTCAAGGGCGATCGGGGATTAGCGCCATCCAAATGGGTACTGGTATGATACTTGTACGAGATGGTAAATGCTTTGATACCTCCAGTGTTGGCATGAAGGGGAAGGATAGTGATGAAAGTCAACGAAGGCCTTGGGGCTCAAGTTTAATGAACCCCCCTTTGGAAGAATTGAAACTACACTACTTGTATATGGGCAAAATAAGGAGTGAAAAAGCCTAATTCGGAATATATCCTCCGGTGGCCCTCAACTCTGCTTCCCTACTTGTATCTTCACAATCGCCTAAAGCTTAGATCCAACTTATACACGAAAAACTCAAAAGTTCTCCCAGAATCAGCCTTGCCGAACCCCCCCTCCTGGTACCTCCGAAGCCTTCGCCGCAGTACTGCTACCCCCATATGATATGTCTGGAACCGCATCCTCTTTCGATGAGTGGGCTACTTTTAGTGAGTACAATGCCTAGATCTACCGGTACTCCACAGTCCACAAAATGAGCACTATGAGATTGTCTACAATTCGGGATCTCTTGACGCAAGGTTTTCAAGAAGAGGCGTCTCAAAATAACACCCACACCGCTACCGGCACCATCCTCTACCCTACGCTTGAACCAACCGTGCTTTGTCTTCCCCTCCGCCCATTTGCGGTTGGACACTGGGGAGAATGTTCTCGGGAGTAGGTACCAGAGCGGTATCTTCGGATGCGCGTGGGGGAGAGGGAAAGGTTAGGAACGGGGTGTAGGATGCCGGGACTTTAAGAGTGGGCTTGCATCGCTATTGGAGCAGTCCGGGGAAGGCCGGGGGTTGGGCTTTGGGCGCGATACGGTGTGGATAACACGCTAGCTAAAACGGTCTGGGAGGCTTTGTCAGCCGCTCCTTTTGACTGCCGGCCTTCCTGAAGTGGCTATCTACAATACTGGTCGGGGGGTGAGGGTATCAGAAGACGGTTTGGCCAGCAGACTCACCGGACTTAAATCCGATCAAGACGATCATACAGTCGCACCTCATTGTAAGGAACCTCTTTGTACAGAAAATTCGCTATATTGAAACCAGGGCTTGTGAGATCAAGGATCTCATACAAAAACTCTCGTTATAATGAAATACATGGTGAAGAATATTGTATAATAAATCCGTAAAGAAATTTTTGATTTTAACCCCCCTGTCCATATACAAACTCATCATGCTATAAGGAAAAGGAGGCTGACTAAAGGAGCAGGTTTCCGTAAAGCTGGCGCAATCCACTACTATGATCACATTGGGAAGGATAAAGATTCAAGTCCTGAGAATCATCCGGATGTGGATACAAGCAAGAAAGTGGTTGATAAATCTCGAAGCTGCTCTGCTCCTCATCTACAGTTTCGCTTCCAGCAATTTTCTCCATATCCAAGCCCTGGTCTGAAAAGAAAACTTCTTTTCCTTTATCTTTCCAGTCCTTCTTCTGTTCTTCTTTCCCTTTTTTCTTCCTCTGAGCTGAGAGTGTTCCTATATAGGTAGCTGTAGGAACGTTATTATTGATTTGTACAGTGGAATAGAATAAGAGTCAGGTGAAGTAATTGTCAATTTTGGTCTGCTTTTTGAGAGATTCCAGATAACTAAATATTTCAAACTTTAGTAAATTAAGAAGGTAAAGGAGAAAGTAAAATTGTAAAATGTAGAAGCTAATTGCTGTAGCAAGGTAAGTGGTTTGCTTAACTATAAAAGATAGACCAATCTCAGGACCAGCTGGAGTAGGAAGGGTATTGACTATAAGTAACTGGAAGTATTGTAAAAGGTGGCAAAGATGTTCAATGGCTTCTGAATATGTAGGGAGGGGAGGAGGAGCAATAAGATCTGTTCCTTGATTTTTATTACTGTTGCCTACTGTATCAAGATAGCAAACTTCTATATTCTTAATTCCACGCATGAGCAAGCCTAATTGGACTTACTCTGCCACCAATTGTCCAGCATTCGGAATGCCAGTTTCCAAACTATAAGTGGCTAGACCTTCAAGGTTATCATTATTGCTTAAAGAATCCTCAAAGATTTCATGAAAGTCTATCAGGTTTGAGTCTGGTTAGAGCTTTTAGAGGGTAGCTGTAATATGTTTACATCTGGGGTGTAAAGTGTTCACACCTAGGGTGCTAATCATGCTGCGAGTATGGTAGTAACAGGTGGCCTGCTTGGTCAGTAAAAGGCAAGAGCTGTAGAGACTAAAGGAGGCTTCCAAAGGGTGTGGTAGGAGATCAAGAAGTAACTGTTCAATCAAGTATATTAAGAATACTGGCAGTCAAAGTCTGCTGTTTCCATTGTAGAATCAGCGGTATTTAAATACAAGTTCTTAGTCATCTCCAGCATGAGCGATAACATAGTGCCTTTCAAAGTATCAAACGATACCTTTGGAACATAGTGAGCAACAAGTAATACTTGCAAACAAAATATAAACCATTTAAAGTATTAAACGATACTACTAAACAAAACATAAAACATTAAAACTATCAACCGATATCTTTGTAACATAATAAGTATCAAACGATACTGTAAAACAAAACATAAAACATTCAAAGTATCAAGTGATAACTTTGAAACATGACAAGTATTAAACGATACTGTAAAACAAAATATAAAACATAACCTAGGGTTAGGCGGTAGCCGACTCTAAGCAGACTCAAGTGTAGACTAGGGCCTGATAGATGATGAAGTGATTGCTAAGTAGGCTCACCTGAAAATGTCAGAATAGAAGGATTATAGAAGGTATATTATAGAACAAATATATTGATAAGATCTCTTGTAACCGGTATGGGTACTAGGTTGTTTTACGTTTGGTTTCACGGTATTGTTTGATACTTGTATTGTTTCATGTGCTATCGGTTGAATGCACATTGTTTTATGTTTGGTTTCATGGTATCGTTTGATACTGGTATTGTTTCGTGTGCTATCGGTTGATACACAGATTGTTTTGTGTTTGGTTTCACAGTATCGTTTGATACTTGCATTGTTTCGTCTGCTATCAATTGATATACATATAGTTTTATGTTTGGTTTCATGTTATCGTTTGATACTTGTATTGTTTTGTGTGCTATTGGTTGATACACACATTGTTTTGCAATATCGCTCATACTGCAGATAAGTGATATGCTGTATTTAAAGACCACTGATTTCCGCGATGGAGACAACAGACTTTGACTGACAGTATACTTAATATACTTGGTTGAACGGTTACTTCTTTGATCTCCTATTACACCCCTTCGAAGCCTCCTTTACCAAGCAGCGCTGGCTTCTTGTTGATCAAGAAGCCATCCCCTGCTATCATACCGCCACGTGACTAGGGCCTGGCCTGAACACGTTACATTTTTTTAACCTCAGCGAGTGGTTAAGAAACCTGCAGGGACTTGGTCTGATCAACCTACGAAAGTTCAACAGGGAAGCTAGCATCGGGGAGCGGTAGAACCACGAAAGGTTCGGCTCCGCCAACGCGACACGGTTGAGTCACTAGAGACTCGAAATGGGAAGTTGGTCCCATGAGAAGGCCTTACCAAGAAAAGGTAACCCAAGAAACTGAAAGGGCCAAAGAGTGATTTTTTGATTGACGAAGCAGAATGTCAACTCGCGTGAGACTTGGCCAAGCAGACCTTGAGTAAATTGACTGACGAATTCGCAAAGGCAGCAACCAGCCTTCCTGGGCTATTTCCCCCCAGCCCCAGTAAAGGCAAGGGACCGGCGCAACCACCGAAGAAAGACAGCATACCTGTGAGGACACCCAAGAAGGACGAAGACGAAGAAGAAGCATCAGACCACTCAGTAGTAAGACAGCCACCAGACAAATCCCCCAGTGACTCTCCAGAAAGCTCCACAGATGACAGCACGAGTGATGAAGGGTCCAAACACAATATGTCCGAAGGTGAATCCGCCGAGCAGGGCGAACAGGACCTAAAATAAAACTTCCGCTGCCACCCTCGTTCTCAGACGAAAATGACGACTCAAAACCTGAAGTATTTGACCGGTGGGTAATAACAACTTCCCAATACCTGGCCCTACACAGAGTGGACAAAACGAAGGAAGGAAGCGGAGCGTACTTTGGAAGCTTCTGTACCGGAAAGGCAGAGGAAGCATAGCACCAAGCAATGAACCACTATGAGGGTGGGGAAAAAATCCCAGGAACGACCCTGATAAAATACTTGAGAGAGAGATTACAATCAAAGCGAAACACGGAAGAACAATACAAAAGATTCAAAGATATCCAGCAAGTACGAAATGGCAAAACAGAAACAATAACCTTGGTCGCGACGGATCTCTTAATGTATCATGGATGATTGCCTACCGGAACGGTGTCTCAGTACATGCTGCGACAAAGATTGTATGAGGCAATGCATCCTAGACTACGCCAGGAGGTAGAACCCATGGAGGAGGAGGGTGATTCCTTAGAAAAGTTAGTCAAGCAGGCCGAATGGAAGGACACTCTCCGGTGTGAAACAGGAGGTGACCAAGCCCACAAACTATAGCAAAAGAACTGCAGAGAATCATCAACGCAGGATAATACAAAGAAGGATAAACGATACCCAAGGATTGAAAGGACAAGAAGGACAAGAAACAGAAACAACGCGAGGAAGACACGTGTTTCGAATGCGGAAAAAAGTGGCACTACGCAAAGGACTACTATACCAAAAAGGGAAAAGGAAAGGCTGCTAAGGGAGAGGCGAGCTCGAACCACATGGAAGCAACCGAATATGACAAAGTGGAAATTAACTTCATGGAAATGGAAAGCCTCCGAATGCAACCAACGTTGGCAATCAGGCCCCATGATGCTCTGGAAGAAACGATTCACATAGAAGGCCACCCAGCAAAGATACTGTTCGACACGGGAACAATCGGCTGCGACATAATTAGTGCCACCTTTATCTCTACCTATGGCATCCCTACGGAGCCTCTACTCCAACCAACAACAGCCAATATGGCTATGAAAGGATCCTGCTCTTCAAGCCACAAGAAATGTGGGCTGACTGTAGGAATTGGGAAAAAGAAATGGACAAATCCAGAGATGTTGGTAGGGAACTTGGCAAAGTACGACGCCCTGATTGGAATGCCGTTCGTGAAAAGACATAATGCGCTTATCAGGTGTGGGGATACAGCAGTGGAATTTCCCAATGACAAACTATGTGTACTATGCAAACCAACAAGTGGGGAATTCTGAGCCACTGTGTCAGATACCAACACAACAACATTCTTGGAAGAATTCAAGGATGTACTCCCAGACAAGGTCCCTGAAATGCTACCCCCTGTGCGTAAGATTAGCCACCACATTCGGCTAAAAGACCCAACTGACCTACGAAATCAACCAACATAGTCGATCCCAGAAGGCTACAAGGAAAAACTCATGAACTGGATAAACGAGAAATTACAGAGTGGAGTAATTGTACAACAGGATGTTCCCAGGGCGGCCCCTATGTTTGTACAACCCAAATCAGAGGCAAGGATCCACACCCTGGTGGACCTGAAAGTGAGGAATGATAACACAATCATGGATGGTCCATCGATACCAAACCAAGAGCAGATCCTTAACCAAATAGGACGAGCGAAATTTAATAGTAAGATCGACCTAAGTGACGCATATTTCCAAACACGAGTGGACAAGGACAGTGTTAAGTTCAACTTATTCAGAAGCCCGTTCGGCGGATTTGTGAGCAAAGTAATGCTACAAGGAGACAAGAATGCACCAGCAACATTTATGCGGATAATGGGGGATCTCCTAAGCGAATATTTACATCATTTTGTATGGGTATACATTGATGATGTTCTCATATTTTCAGACACATCAGAGGAATACGAGAAACACATACACCAAGTATGTGATCGACTCAGAAAAAGCAAAATTCTATGCTAGCAAAAGGAAGTCCGTACTTTTTGCGGACGAGCTGGAAGTATTAGCCCACATAGTGGACAACGAGGGGATCCATGCCTCCCCCCAGAAAATATCATCCTTTGCAGGATGGGAGACACCAAAAAACAAGCAGGAATTACAACGATTGGTAGGAATAGTGAATTATGTGGCCCAGTTTCTCCCACACCATGCAACACTGACCGCACCGTTAACCGACTTAACGGGAAATGCCGAATTCCTGTGGACAACGACCCACCAGGCCGCATTAGATATTGTTCGAAAGCGAATTATCGACCACCAAGTCATGCGACCAATAGACATATGAAGGGTGGAACCAATTTGGTTGGTTACGGACAACCCAGATTGAGCAGCTGGAGCATAGGTGGGATGTGGACCCACTTATGGGCCGGCGCGACCTGCCGCGTTACACAGCAGAAAGTTCCCCGATGCTCAGATGAACTATGGGACCACCGATAAAGAGGCCTTAGCCATAGTGGAAGCACTTAATCGATTCCACAATATTGTAACCAGTACGGGTTACTAGTGTTTTATGTTTGGTTTCGCAGTATAGTTTGATACTTGTAGTGTTTCGTGTGCTATTGGTTGATACACACATTGTTTTATGTTTGGTTTCAAAGTATCATTTGATACTTGTATCGTTTCGTGTGCTCTCGGTTGACATACACAATGTTTTACAATATCGCTCATACTGGAGATAAGCGATATGCTGTATTTAAAGACCGCTGATTCCCGCCATGGAAACAGCAGACTTCCACAGACAGTATTCCTAAATATACTTGGTTGAACGGTTACTTCTTTGATCTCCTATTACACCCCGTTCGAGGCCTCCTTTAGCAAGCAGCGCTCGCCTTGTGTTGATCAGAAAGCCATCTGCTCCTATCGTACCGCTACGTGACTAGGGCCTGGCCTGAACACGTTACCAATATGCTAATGGGAAATTCCTTTACAATAGTTACAGACCACCAACCCTTAACACACCTATGAACGGTAAAGAACTTTACGAGAAGGCAAGTAAGATGGCTAAATGCCTGAAGAAAAGACGACGTGAAAATAGTCTATGTGCCAGGAAGCACGAACTATTTAGCTGATCCTCTTTCCTGGGTCTAAGAGGGAGAATCAGACTTGAATCAACTCTATGTCCATGATTAGAGGAAGGAATCGGATGACATCTCGGATAACACAGTCCATGAGCAAGAATCAAACACATAGGGGCCAACGCATGAGTTCTCCCCTACTTCCCCTCCCTTCTCCTATACTGAGTACCCAACGAGGCCCCTGTACCCCCCGAAAGCCCCTGCTCAATCTCTGCAGGGAACGATTGGGGTGACCAGTGTACCCTGCGAAGTACGCCACCGGAAGAACTCCAATACAGCGCATTACACTACTCACCCTGTTACGTGGATCATTGCCTGTATCATTAAACCGGGATCAAATTCCCGAACAACCATCCTAGCCGCGGGGGAAAATCGACCCCCCACCCGCTTAGTGAAGGACCAAGCCCCCCAAGTACAGAAAGTGACCTGAGCCCTCCAGAGTTCCCCGAAATCAATGACTGGGAGTGGCAACAAATGATCGCTGGAAGACCCATAAGTGCGGGGGAAGGGCCGTCCACCCTTGCCCAGCCGACGCCCAGATCTTATACGATTCCGGCACTGCTAAACCAGGAAGCCCCGGCATTCCAAATGCCGCAGGCAGAACCAATAGAGAACCTTATGGCCGAGACAATAGCGGCATTCCGAATGCCAGGACTTGATAGCCTGCCACCGATTAGATGAGCGGAATGGCTAGAAAGCCTTAGCAATGTGACAATAGTCTCAGTAATGCCCGCGATGATGACAAAACATCGGCGCGGGCTATGCGATGTCTTGGAAGACAATGAGGAGGAAGACCTACCTGAGACAACCAGAGGAAGCGAGATGGAAGACGAACGTGACACCTTACAAACAGTCAATGAAATGATTGGAACGTTCCGAGCACACACGATAGCAGCATACCAGAAAGAACCAATTTGGAAAAAGGTCAAGGAGAGTATGGACTCCACAGGAGACTTGTCCTCCTACAAGGTTGCAAACGGAATGCGATACGCAAAAACCAGATACGGGGAAGACTGCCTTTATATCCCAAAAGGCCCCGCATACGGAAATACGATGTTAATAGAATATGTCATTAGTGAAATCCACAATAAAGGCCACCACAGTGTTGAACGAAACTTACAGTATGCAACGGAGTATCTATTTTGGCCAGAAATGCGGAAGGACTTTAGAGTGTATGTAACCCAGTGCCACACATGCCAGATAAATACGGAGCCTACAAAATTGCCAGAAGGAAAGGCTCAAACAATTACCCAGCCATCAGAAATCTACGAATCAATACCCTTTGACTTTGCGTGACCCTTCCACAATTCATGTGGTTACGACACAATCCTAGCTGCAATGGATGGGTTTTCGGGATTCACATGGCTCATACCTACAACTAAGCAAATAACAGCAATAAAAACCTGGGAACTTCTACGCAACAAAATATTTACATCTCATGGCTACCCAAGATCTCTAGTAAGCGATACGGACCTATGGTTTTAGTCTCATGTGTGGAAACAACAGTGTCGATTGGTAGGCATTGAGCATATCAAGGCGGCACCAGACCGTCATGAAACTAATGGACAAGTCGAAAGAAAAATTCTAGAATGGAAGACCGCTTTCCGAAACCTAGTCAACACAAGACAAAACAATTGGTTTGATGTCATACCAGAGACAGCAGCATACCTGAATGCGGGATTGTCAGAAACTCTCGGTATGTCACCATATAAGGCCATTTTTGGAAGGAATTACTCACTACTTCTTCTAGCAAACTTCAAGAACTCTGCAGTACTGGCTGCCGAGGAATTGTTAAACAGGCACCAAGTAATCTGGAACGTGGCATTCAATGCATTTAAATTGGCATGCTTTAGAAGCGTGAGAATGGCAGCAAAATGACGCAGACACTATACACCGATAGGAAAGAATAATCTGTTACTGGTATACGGAAGCTTATTCGCAATGCAGTTGGGACATAGCAAGAAATTGCAACCACGCTGGCGTGGACCATTCAAGATAAACGAATACAATAAGAATAAACAAAATTACACGGTAGAAATGGATGGCAGAATGTACAGAAACCAGAAAGCGACATTCCATGCATCCACTATGAAAAGATACCTCCCAAGCGATAATATCTCCTTCCCTGGAACAAGCCAGGCAAAACGACCCCCGATTGTGGTTAACAAGAAACTGGAATGGGAAGTGGAAACCATACGAGACCACAGAAGACGGTATGACCGTGACCAAATCCTAGTGAAATGGGTGGGGTACCGGGAAACAGAGAATAGCTGGGAACCCCTTGAAGGATTGGAAAATGCGATGGAATTGGTTAATCAATGATGGGAAGACAACAAACCAGAGGACAAATTACCCCCTACGATAAACCATGCGATAGTGGCGTGGAGTCCAACCCTACCAGAAATCCAACACCTGCACCGAGACACAGACCAAGGGATACAGGCCGGATTCTGGTCAGCCCACTGTGAGAGCGATTTTGAAAGCAGCGAAGATGAAAATCGGGTAATGGAAGACGAAGCAGCATACCCAGCCCGGCTGGCCGAGGCTGAGTGCTGGCAATAGCGAAAGGAGAAAACACACCATCCAACAGCATTACGATGTCAAACTAGGAGCAAGTACCTTGGAGACTGCGCCATCAGCTAATGGGAGTGTTGGTGAACCATGATATTATCCCTAGACAATACCTTACACACCAACTATTCATACACATCTGCAACAAATGCTTAGAAATAACAACAAAATCGATGGGATGAATGTGGGGAGGAACAGTGTCAGATGTTTTCCGCTTCGGTAGCGGGTGCTACCTGAGCACAGAAAAATGTGATAGTTGCATGGAGATGGAAGAAACTGAAATTAAGCAGCACCTCCCTTCCCCTGAAGACCTAAGCATGGCCGACACCTAAGCAAGGCCAACACCTAAGTGAGGTCACCACCAAAACATAAATACCACCCACCATCCCTCTAGCCCGCTGAAGAAAACAGACCACGCTACCAAACCTCCCAACCTTTACCCACTTACAAACCTTATCCTTACGCGAAAGAAACAAAATGTCAAACTACGAAGAAGTCAGCATAAAGGAACGGGACCTCATTTTGGGATATCAGCTATACCGAGAGATCATCCCACTTAGCGCATACAGGACAATATTCTACATTGATCTCAGCGAGAAGTGCGGACGAATCAAGGTCAAGACGGAGGAATGGGAGGAGCGGATAGTATGAAACCTTGTGGACCTGCCACACTACTGGGAGTCAGCTTGCTTTGTGCGGGGAGCGCCATGTGGGGAGTGTTGGGAAAGATGGTGGGAAGGTGCGGAATGGATGTTGCAGGATGACATGAGATTGTTGCAGGATAGCGATGACGATGAGGATGGGTCCTAAGCGGACGTTCAGGAGAATAGCGCAATTACTAGCTATTAGGATTTCATTAGGTTGTTTTATTTGGTGAAATTGTTATTTTATTTTGGGGGTGCAACCGGGACGGGTACTAGGTTGTTTTATGTTTAGTTTCACGGTATCGTTTGATACTTGTATTGTTTTGTATGCTATCGGTTGATACGTACATTGTTTTATGTTTGGTTTCACGGTATCGTTTGATACTTGTATTGTTTTGTATGCTATCGGTTGATACGTACATTGTTTTATGTTTGGTTTCACGGTATCGTTTGATACTTGCATTGTTTCGTGTGCTATCAACTGATACAAACATGGTTTTATGTTTGGTTTGACGGTACCGTTTGATACTTGTATTGTATTGTATGCTATCGGTTGATACACAAATTGTTTTCCAATACTGCTCATACTGGAGATAAGCGATATGCTGTATTTAAAGACCGCTGATTTCCGCGATAGAGACAGCAGACTTTGACTGACAGTATTCTTAATATACTTAGTTGAACGGTTTCTTCTTTGATCTCCTATTACACCGCTTCGAAGCCTCCTTTAGCAAGCAGCGCTGGCTTCTTGTTGATCAAGAAGCCATCTGCTCCTATCGTACCGCCATGTGACTAGGGCCTGGCCCGAACATGTTACGTCTCTTCTCCATCACTTGATGATCTCTATCAAGTGTGGAAGGTACCTGGATATTTATATTCCACGTCTGGGCATTCGCGAGCTATCTATTCCTCTGACTTTCCCCTGTGTGAACTTCGTAGACCCTGAAAAGCTGTACCCCGCTTGACTCTGATTTCATCAAACAGCGCGAAGGGTGTACTATTCCTCCTCTCACAGTGTTCACTTTAATTGTAGTCACTTGAACCCTGTCGCCCTGGCAAGCGGCTACTGGCCCTTTTTCTGCATACGAAGTGATCAGTTCTGACAACAGACCTATCAATGCAGGTGGATTCCTCATCTGTCTCCATCAACCCACAGGATTTGTGGTCCTGTCTTATCATACCAATAGTGTACTGGCCTCAATTCGCGTGGTGCCAACCTTTCACGCGGTATGCTACCATCTGGCTCTACCGTATCATCCCTATGGGTGTGGGTGAACGATCATCACTTGGGGGTCATCCTCTTGCCTGGATTTCCCTCCGCATTCCTCCATCCACGGAATTGAAATTCGGTCTTACTACCTGCATGGCAGCTGAAGACTCCTGTTGGAGTAGCCAACCTTTCCCCAGCTGCCATCTATCTGTTGGTACAACTGAGAGATCGTTGCACATGTTTATCTCCACAAACAACGAACCAATTTAATTCTTGTGACCTTGTCAACATAGCCGGGAATCCTCTCTTGGAGACTCAGTGAAAACCCCTCTGTTGGCCACCTTCAGTGGTGGTGCAAATGAGGGTTTTGTACTCCTGTCATATTGGTAGATTTTAATCCATTCACCAAATACTCTGGTAGAGCCTGTGTAACCAGTATGGGTACTAGGTTGTTTTATGTTTGGTTTCACAGTATCGTTTGATACTTGTATTGTTTCGTGTGCTATCGTTTGATACACATAGTGTTTTATGTTTGGTTTCACAATATCGTTTGATACCTGTACTGTTTCGTGTGCTATCAGTTGATCGATACATTGTTTTGCAATATCGCTCATACTGGAGATAAGCGATATGCTGTATTCAAAGACCGCTGATTCCCGCGGTAGAAACAGCAGACTTCGACAGACAGTATTCTTAAAATATACTTGGTTGAACAGTTACTTCTCTGAGCTCCTATTACACCCCGTTCGAAGCCTCCTTTAGCCAGCAGTGCTCGCTTCGTGTTGACCACGAAGCCATCTGCTCCTATCATACCACTATGTGACTAGGGCCTAGCCCGAACACGTTACAGCCTCGGATCGAACACGTGAACTCTTGCCAATAATCACGTGACATGCCCATTTCCCTATGCCAGTTAATCCGATATGTAACACGAGCTCCCCTCTCTCAGAGTTTGGCTCGAATCTCTATAATCCATTTCTCTATTAGTATACAAGTTAAATTCCTTTACGGACTCAGCAAGATAGGGTGCAAAACCTTTCCGCGTTTACTTGGCCTGGCCCAGAAAACATTTCCTTGTCATCCTTCCTCTATATTCATGGCATCTCCTGGTTCCCTCCGTGAAACCCTTCTACCAATTCATCTCTATGCTCCCAGTGTTTCAGCAGCTCCCTGGTGTTTTCATCCTCTGAACACCCCCGCCACTTTACAAAGTACCTAAGTTTACAGATCCTCCTAGTACGCCCATGAACCCTGCCAGTATAGGAAATAACCACACTCTTTACTATCCTTTCAACCTCCCATTCTAGGTCACCATCTATCTCCTCAGGTACCCATGGAGACTGCTCTCATGCTAGTCGAACTGACCTGCAATGAGACTCCAACAATGATACATGGAAGACGGAGTGAATCTTCGAGCGTCCCAAGATTTCTAACTTAAATGCTTGGTTGCCGCATGGCTGCATGATTTTGAAGAGCTTGTACAACTTTGGGCTAAGCTTTTTAGAGGGTTGCTTGGTACAAACATTCTTGGCGTTTAGCATAACCAAGTCGCCTGTCTGAAAGTTTGACTGTGGCCTAGCTTTCTTGTCATGGTACTGCCCTATTGCTTCGCTGGTTGCCTTTAGTGTTGCCATCGCCTGTCCATGTATTTTCTTCATCCAATAAGTATACGTAGTAGCTCCTGGATTTTGAGCTTCTCGCTCCTTCACCTACTCTGTCTGTGGGTGGTATCCATAGTTCGCAATGAATGGAGTTACTCCATGTGTACTCGTAATGGAATTATTGTAGGCATGTTCTGCTAGTGGAACCGGTTAGTGCCAGTCATCCCGATTATAGTTAATGATGCTTCGGAGGTAGCCTTCCAGCGCTTGGTTGGTTCTTTCCGCTTGCCTATCTGTCACAGGATGGTCTGCTGTTGACATTTTTCGCTTAATACCTAAGAGTTTGCATAGGGATTCCCAAAGTTCACAGGTGAACTTTGCTTTCATGTCCGAGATGATCTCTGTCAGTAGCCCATGCAGTCTCCATACTTCCCAGAGAAAGGTCTGGGCTACACCCTTTGCCATTGCATTATCCTTGAGCCCTATGAAATGGACCATCTTGGTGAAGCTGTCAACTTCTATCATGATCTCAGTGTTATCCTCTGACTTTGGTAGCTGTGTTATGAAGTCCATAGAGATAGATGTCCATGTGGTGCAGGGTAATTCTAATGGCTGTAGGCACCCATACTTTACATGTTGCGGCACTTGGTTATGTTGACACTCATTACAGGATCGTACGTAGTAATTTATCTATTCTGTGAGCCCTTTCCCGTAGAAGTCTGTTGTTATGATTTCTATAGTCTTTTCCTAGCCGAAATGCCGTATGACTTTGGAGTTGTGGCTGCTCTGAGCAATTAGCATTTGTAGGGCCTCATCCTTTGGGATGAATAGCCCTCCCTTATAGTAAAGAAGGCTATCCACTCATGTCCAACACATCAGCATTTCCTTTCCCTCATCTCAGAGCCTCTACAACCCTCCTCTCCTCATTTTCCATTCCTGGTTCGTCTGTCCTTTTTCCTCCACCTACCTTAAGAATTGGGCATCAAATGTCTGTACCCTTGTTTTAATAACCACTGTATTAGTTAACATGGTTTCTTTGGTTGTCAGGGCCTTGTCATTTCCCTGATTGAATTCAGCGAAGTATTGATTTTGCCCACTGTCTTCTCTCAGCTGGCTGGTTTTAGTTGGGGTTTCGACGACACTGATTGTGGTACTGCCAAACCATTCCTAACCCTTTCCAGTATCATCTAGCTCTATTTCTTTGCCAAGCTACTCCTCGTGAATCTTTTCCACTACAAGTTGCTCAACTCATTCGCCCTTCCCCACATAGTAATCCCAGTCTTTCAAATTTAATACCAATACTTTCACCTGTCCCTGATAGTCCCTGTCAATAACTCCGCCCTGACCATAATCGAATAGCAGGTGGCAGGGCTACTTCTGCAAGTTACTTGGCCGTAGAACGCCAATGGTAATACTAAGGCTATTCCGGTAGCTACTGTTGCTTGTCCACGAGTAGGGACTACTATCCCTTCTAGGGCGTAGATGTCATGTCCTGCCTCTTCGCTTGAGACCAGGGTTGGAATATGAGCTTCTGGGTATAATCTCCTACCTCGGGCATATTCCGGCTCGGGGGTTTTCTAATCAAGCCCAGGTTCATCTTCTCTTCCTACCACTATTACCATAACCTGGTTGAAATGTGCGGGGTTTAAGATTGAGAGTTTCTCACTTTATGCAGCTCCGCATTTGGGATGGTACTGCGGCTATCTGCTTAATGCATCCAGCTTTCCACCACTTAACCCTGGTTCGTATCCAATTTGGAAGTTGAAATCTGCTAACTTCTATGCCCACCTCATGTGTCTGGCACTCCATGCCTTGGTCATGAGAGACTATTGTAGATTCTGATGATTAGTAAATACCGTGATGTGTTCCCTCATTCCTACAAGATAGTGATGCCATTCCTGGAATGCTTCAACTATCGGGAGCAGCTCTTTATCATGAATATCGTAGTTGCGTTCCGCTGAGTTCAGCTTCCTGGAGTAAAATGCTAGTGGGTGTAGTATTTATTTGATGTATTGTGATAGTATACACCCAGGCACACAACCACTTGCATCCGTTTCCACCACTGTGTTTCAGTCTGGGTGGAAATGTGCCAAAATAGAGGCCGTCAAAAACTGTTCCTTCAGGAACTTGGGGGCCTCCTCCTGCTCCTCTCCTGAGGCGAATATCTTTGGATCGTCTTTGAATAACTCTGTTATGGGTTTACAAGTTCCCGAAAAATCTCTGATGAACCTACTGTACAAATTTGCAAATCCCATAAATGTTTGTATGTTATTTACGGACTCAGGTCTCTTCCATTCCCTTATGGCTTAGACCTTTCAATCACTCCTAGTGATCCTATCTGTCTTTACTGTGTAGCCTAGAAATTCTACCGTCTTGGTATAGAATACTGACTTAGTAATAGACCCTGCCAGCCGGTATTTGCACAACTCAGCCAATATTTCCTTGACTAATTTGACATGTTCTTCCTCTGTCCTGGAGTAGATCAGAACGTCATCTATGTACACAACTACACCCAAGTGAAGGAACCCACGTAGAACCACCTACATCATGTCTTGAAAGGTAGTGGCCATGTTTACTGGCCCAAATGGCATTACCCGCTACTCATAATGACCGTATCGAGTACCGAAGGTAGTTTTCGACTCATCCCGTCTTTAATACGTATCAGGTAGTACCTATCTTTTAGGTCCAACTTGGTAAGGATACACGACCTGACTACTCGATCTCTGGGTTCACTCATTAGCGGTAGGGGGTATTTGTTGGCAATCACGATCTTGTTAAGTCTGCAGTAGTCTACACACAGCCTCAGTCGCTCATTAGGCTTCAGCACAAACAGTATAGGTGGGCTTCTGGGGGACTGGCTGGGTGCTATCTTCCCTTTACACAGCATCTTGTCCAGGTACTCGCGCAATGCCCGTAGTTCAGTCTCAGACAATGGCTACATTGGCCTACATGGGAGCTTCTCGCCTTCCATAACCTTGATCTCATGATCAAAGGTGTTGTGATTTGGGAGCCGTTCTGCTGCCTGGGGCAGGAAGAGATCAGCGTACTCCTAGTAAGGCTTTGGCAGGGTTTCCAAGACCACTGCCTCTGGGTCCTCTGGGCCTGCAATTCAGCCCACGTATTGTGCTGCGGGGTCCTAGGCTACCGTCTCAACGCACTTGATGCAGGTCCCTTCATCTTCTAGTTCCAGGTGTGGCTTACAGTACTCGGTCTGGAATGTCCATCTGCTTGTATCTTCTATAAATAATAGGGGATATTGACGATGCCACGAACTGAATAGAATTCGCAAGTCATGGATCCTCTAGCTCATGACCTCACATGTGATATCCGGGCAATGGTGGTTAGCCCCAATCTCAAGCATGATAGAGATCGTATAGCACTTTCCCGCATTTTGGCATTGTGCTCTATCGTACCCTGCTATACTAACAGAGTTGTCTCTATGTATAGTAGCTTGTCCTAGTCTCTGGACTAGCGGTTCCCATATGACAAAAATCTGCGAGACCAAGTCCAATAACACACGGATCGGTACGCGCTCTCCTTGTATCCTTAGGTGGGCCGTGCCTTGTCGGCACTCGCGATGTGTAGGTCTTGGGACTTGGGTTTTCTGTCACTTTGATTCCCCTGCAGGGTTACCCTGTCTTTGTTTAACGGACGTTTTATTTGGGGTATCCAATAATCTTGGCTGTTTGTTATTGTGCCTGCACAATTTCTGCCATTTAGGCCTCCTCAGACAAACTGAGTCCCTCATCTATACATCCCGCTTCTTGCCTTCTTTCCCCTCAATGACGATATTTAATCATACCGGTCTATGCTACCAGTGCATATATGAGAGAGGGACCTTTCCAGCCTGGCCTTAGGTGTTCTACTCCTGCTGTTGCGTATGATTTAAGACGCTCAAGCTGTCCTTTGACTTGCCTAGCAACCTCTAGCCTACCCAGTTACCATCTCCAGTGGTGCCATCCTGGTGACAGGAGGAGTGCCTGCAGGGGGTCCTACACTATCCCAACTCATTTCCCGTGTATGACCTTTACAGGAAACAGTTGGAGCGCCCTGAGTTGCCTCCCGTAATAGTCCACTCCTGTTCCATGTCGGGTTTGAACCTCCTCTACCCAGTAGGGAATCCAAAGTCTTGCCATCCCGCATCCAGGTCGGTGGTCGTTATTGCTTACATCGCTCTCAGATAGATTAACTTTTTCCCTTGTGCCTGGTTCTCTACCTCTTTCACACTTCTGTCCCTGCCCATGCTCAGAACCCAGTCACTGTGGTTCTCCAACATTCTTGAATAAGCCGCTACCCTAGCTCAGAACATAGGTTGTCGTTTTTTATACAAGGCCAACAGTTGTCAGATCTATCGCTCTTCTTGATCTGACAACTCCCAAAGTCTAGGTGCTGGTGGCATGCGGGTTTGGTTTACCGCTCACCTCCGGGCGGTATTGCAAACCTACTCGTTTCAGGGCCTAAACGTCGCTGCTTTCCATTGCCCTATCGTTGCGACAATGCGTCCCTTCCTACAAGCTCTCCACTGGTGGTTGGTAAGTCTACATCACGTGCAACCTTTGTTTTCCCGGTGTTGGTCCACCAAGTTTTGGACTATTTCTTCGTGAGCCTGCTTTCAATCTGTATGCTCAACCTTTTAGATCTCGGCCAGTGTGTTGGCTTGGATGAACCCTGTCGACTTGAATGTTCCAGGTACTTTCTTCCTCCAGAACTTGCTAGGTCGCCCTTCCTCCTTTCCTCACTTCTGCTTTTTTTCTCAGTCCTCCCAGCATCATTTAAACTGTCCCGAAGGCCCTGCGAAGCTGAACTGATTGTTGTGTCATTCTCTTTGGGTATCATGGAAAGTCTTCTCCTGGTTGCCGACTGCGCGAAGGTGCTCCAGCCAGTTGACGTCAGTGTCAGATCGCTTATAAGACAGCCATCTTAGTATTGCCTCGGGTAGTTGGTCCTCCACTATCTCACTCTATTCCGTTCCTTGCAGCTTGGCCTTGATGTTCAAGTTTTCTATCTGGAGAAGGTACTGGTCGATGTCCTTCTCATACTTGATCTTTCCCCTCTGTCCCAAGGCCTTTCGGTCCTCATTGATCAGTGGGAATCGCGCGGATATTTGAAGCCAGAATTGTTCCCACACCAGCAATTCTGTACCAGTCGCATACTCTGCAAGCCCTTCCATGCTCCTCCTGTACCAGTGGCTGAAGGGCATCATGTCGGTACCCTTTGTCCTTCCCAGGGCATATACAATTCTATCTTTATCCTCCATCCATAGCATGGGATTTCGGCTAAAGTAGTGCTGACATATGTGCAGCTAGGTTTTAATGTCCTGGTAGGACTTTGCGTTGTATACGGATGGATGATCGGCAGGCTTTTTTGATGCAAAGCACTCTGTTGAGCCAACTCCTTGGCTAGCTGCCACATCATTTAGTGTTCCTCCTCTTCCTTAGCCATCCATGATCGTCTGCTGGGCAGTATGTCTGCCTGGTGGCTGGTTTTTTCCCCCCCATTGTCCAATATATTATCTGCTGAGTTCGGGTCTTCTGCTCCTCCATCCACATTAGGAGATGCCACAGTCTCTCCCTGGCTGTAACGGGGGCTCCCCTAACAAGATGGATCTCAAGGGTATGACCGTACCGAACAACTTCAAACTTATCGCCAAATGTTCACACAATGTAAGAGTAAAGTAAAGGGTAAAACCTAATATTGTTAAGCCTGATGCTACACACAATTAAGGTCTCGAGAGGATTGATTGTTGGAGTAGAAGAGTTGTCACGTAGACTTTCAGGTAGTTTTATCTCATGCCAGAAACTCTCCCATCAGTTTACTCCCCTTCTTTCAGCACACACTTCTCCACTATTGGCGGTCCGACATGTCTCATGACACACCCTTAGGGCATGCATGTGTCGACACACGCTAGTTGGCGTTCACCTTATGCGGTTATCGTTTCCGCAGTGCATTTCCATCTTGCCTGCCGGAGTGAAAACCTCTGCACATCGGAGTCTTGCTAGTGGCCAACAGTCAAGATGCTGCATGAACTAGACTATCTATGACACTCTTCCCATATGCATGGATCTCTCCTTGACCCCAGAAGCTACCATGAGCGGTTTATCTATCTACTATTTGCGAGTCGCGGGCTTCCAGTGTCTTCCACAAGAGGTGGTGGTCTGGGAGTGATCCACTTGGTGCTACCCATGGCTACTACCTCGGATACACCTTACCTCTGGTAGAAACCATGCGTTTAGCATCTCTGCACTTCCGTTTTGGAGCCTATAGCGTTGGGGACAATTTTGGGCTTGGTGGGTGTAAAACTCTCCCAGTTGCCCCGGCACCAGCCAGGACTACCTTTGGGACCCCCATGGTTAACACCCGTTAACTCCATCCCTTTTGGTCTGTTTTACTCCAAACAACTTGGAGAAGGTACTTCATCTTCCCCCCTATGCCCCCTTATATACCCTGCGAACAGCCTACGGTCAACCGGACGGCAGCGATGTATACGGTGTTGCAAACACGTCTGCAAAGATTCCTCTTTGCAAGACTGCGCACAACTACACAACCGTTGGCCCATAACGTCCGGGGCTCAAGGCGGGGCCGGAGAGGTATGATGGGAATAATGTCTCGAATTCACAGCTTCTTCAGAGCTGCGTAGCTCGCCCAATAGCATCCCCTGAAACCCCCAGATTCCCGTCTCCTGTATGGTTTCGTGTGACAAACATTCCACTCATTTTCCCCTAACTCCCGGAGGGACTTCACAGTGAAAGATACGGCAACTCCGGAGTTTGGGTAGAGTAACCTGATCCAGAGTGTAGGGTAACCTTGTCCGGTGGACAAGATAACTTTTCCCCATTACCCAATCTATCCCGTTGCCGGAGATAGACACATGTGACCTTTCTCCTGTTACCCGGCTTAGCGGAGTAACTGCCCCTTCAGTGGTCCCTAAGTATGCTGAGACCACTCCCGGGTGTACCCAGGTACCTAAATACCTGGCCAGCTAATTCTGTTCATCTCGGGGCCTGGTCCATTAGGTCTCCGTAGGTCAAGTATCTACTTGCCTGCCAGTTCCCACCAATTCGCCTCCATGCTACCTGTATGGGTGTAGGTTCTGGCTGCCATAGCTCATGTATGCTGGGTCGTTACACTGGCTACTCTGTATGGTCTCTGGCCGCATGTCCTGTTTGGCTGGCCCCTCCGCTTGGTCCTGTTGGGATGGCACTGACCGTCCTCTCCCAGTTTCTCCATCATGGCTTGATCCCCGCTGATGTGATCCTAACACTGTTTATATCAGTGCAGCCATTTCCCTTGATGACTGGGCAAACATCTGGGTCATATTCTGCTACATGTTCCTAAGCCCTGTTGTTACCTTTTTGTTGCGAGTCTGTAGCTCAGTAACGAACCGCAGTTCTCGGGTCCCCTGACTCTGTCATTCCTCACTCAATTCCTTCCGGAGTTTATCCAGGCCGGTGTAGAGCTCTTGGTTTCTACTCATTGATATGTGAATGGTATGTCCCAGGTTCTGGTGCCGCTGTCCGCTTACAGCTCCTTGTTGCTCCGATCACTCATATATGCAGGCCAGAGCGGCTTTGATCACTCCCTTAAATCTGGTGATCTCCACCACGAATTCCCCTTCCAACTTCTTACTCTTATTTCGCCAAAGCACCAATTCTTCTCCAACCAGCTTTTCCCCATTCACAAGTCATTCTCTTACCTGAGCAAGACCTTGTGCTGTTTCCTTTCCCTCATCTGATAGGGTCCTATTGGCAACCATTTGATCATTCTGGGTTTGGGTTATGCTTCAGTCCAATTGGCCGATCAGTGTCCCAATGTATGCAGTGAATGCACCCAAGTCGGTAGTGCCCAAGGGAGTCGGGGTTGCAGAGCATGACGTTTGGCTGCTTCATCTCTTTGTAACACTCTGGGTAGGACCCCTGGGTTCCTGCTGGCCCTGCTGGGTTTCTAGGTGTGGGTGTAGAGCCCAACCTCTGCAGTCGAATGTCACCTCATGTGTAACTAGTACAGGTACTAGGTTATGTCTTATGCATTCTTTTACAGCATCATTGGATACTTGTTAGATTTCAAAGGTATCACTTGGTACTTGAAATGTTTCATGTTTTGTTTTGCAGTATCGCTTGATACTTGTTATGTTTCAAAGATATTGCTGGATACTTGGAATGTTTTATGTTTTATTTTGCAGTATTGCTTGATAGTTGTTGTGTTTCAAAGGTATTGCTTGATACTTCGAATGGTTTATGTTATTGCTCATACTGTTGATGAGTAGGAACTTGGATTTAAATACTGCTGATTCCACGATGGAAACAGCAGACTTCAACTGCCAGTATCTTTAATATACTTGGTCGAGCGGTTAGTTTTTGATCTCCTATTACGCCTCTTCAAAGACTCCTTTAGTTTACATAGCTCTCGCTGCTTGCCGAACAAGCAGGCTATCCATTACTATTGATCTCAAAGCGTGATTAGCACCCAAGATGTGAACACATTACATACTGGTCCTGCGGGTGCTGGTAGCAGTGCGTATGAGCTATCTTGGCCTGGCCCCTATTGTAACGTGTTTGGGCCGGGCCCCAGTCACGTAGTGGTATGATAGGAGCAGATAGATTGCTGATCAACAAGAAGGGAGCCCTGGGTACTAAAGGAGTCTTCGAATAGGGTCTAATTGGAAATCAAAGAAGTAACCGTTCAACCAAGCATATTAAGAATGCTCTCTGTGGAACTCTGCCATTTCCAAAGTGGAAAACAGCAGTCATTAAATACGGCATATCACTTATCTCCAGTATGAGCGATATTTCAAAATATTATGTATATCCGCTGATAGTACATAAAGCAATACACGTATCAACCAATGCTGTGAAACCAAACATAAAACATCGTCTGTATAAACCGATAGCACACGAAACGATACTGTGAAATAAAACATAAAACATTGTGTATCAACCGATAGCACACAAAACGATACTGTGAAACCAAACATAAACCAATCAGTGTATCAACTGATAGCACATGAAACAGTACAAGTATCAAACGATACTGTGAAACCAAACATAAAACCTGGCGTGTATCAACCAATAGTACACAAAACAATAATCTAGTACCCGTACCGGTTATACTCCCAAAACAAAATAACAATTTCACCAAACAAAATAACCTAAGAGGTGGTCAACCTGCTATTTTCCTGAAAATCCCCATAGGATCCATCCTCATCAACATCCCTATCCTGCAATAATCTTATGTCATCCTGCAACATCCATTCCGCGCCCGTCAACCATCTTTCCAAATACTCCTGACATGGTGCCTCGTGCACAAAGAAGCCAGATTCCTGGTAGTGTAGTAAATCGATCGAATTTCAAGCGGTCCCATCCTCCGCATCTTCCATCTCCATATCGCTTCGTCTGTAATCCTCATAGTAATTGACGTAAAGTATCTTCTAGTATGCGCTTGGTGCAATAGTTTCATAGTATAGAAGGTATCCCACAATGTGGTGTTGTCCTTTTATGCTGACTTCCTCATAGGCTGACATTCTTTGCTTTCTTCGTTGGGGGGTAAGATATTTTTGTAGGCAAGCAAGGTGTTTTCTCGTGTTGTTGTATCGCAGTAAGTCTCACTGAGTTGTTGGAGGGTAGGTGGGTGGTATTTATGTCTTGGTTTCGGTCTCGTTTAGGTGTTTGCCTCACTTAGGTGTTGGTCTCACTTAGGTGGTTAGTGTAGATAGGTGGTACTTAATCTTGGTTTCTTCCATTTCCACACACATGTCGTATTTTTCTGTACTCAGGTAGCAACCACTACCATAGCAGAATACATCTGATACCGTTTCTCCCCATATCCGTCCTGTTGATTTAGTTGTTATTTCACGGCATTTGTTGCAAATATGTATGAACAATCGATATGTTAGGTATCGCCTAGGGATAATATCATGGTACACCAACAGTCCCATTAGCAGATAGCGCAGTCTCTAAGGCACTTGCTTATAGTTTGCTATCATAAGGCTGTTGGATGGTATATGTTTCTTTCCTTGCTATTCCCAGTACTTGGCTTCGGCTAGCCGCTTTAGGTATGCAGCTTCACTTCCATAACCCGCCTCTCATCTTAGCTGCTTTCATAATTGCTTTCAAGGTTGGCTGACCAAAATCCGTCTTGTATTCCTTGATCGGTGTCTGGGCGGAGGTGTTGGATTTCTGGCACGGTTGGGCTCCATGCCACCATGACATGGTTTATTTTAGGGGGTAGCTCATCCTCTGGTTTGTTGTCCTCCCACCATTGGTTTACTAGTTCTATCGCATTTTCTAACCGTTCGAGGTGTTCCTACCTGTTTTCTGTTTCCGGATATGGCATCCTTTTCCGCAGAAATTGTTCGCGATCATAGCACCTTCTGTGGTCTCATATAACCTCGACTTCCCATTCTGGTTCTTCCTTAACCACAATGTGGTATGGCTTTGCATGACTTCTTCCAGGGAACATGATATTGTCATTAGGATGGTATCTTTTTACAGTGCATATGTGGAATGTTGCTTCTCGGTTCCAGTACATTCTCCCATCTATTTCCACTATGTAGTTTTCCATATGGTTATCACATCCTATTATCTTGAATGGTCCTCGCTAGTGTGCTGGGAGTTTCTTGCTTCGTCCTGATTCAGTTGCGAATCGGTTTCTGTAAACAAGTAACTGGTTACCTATCCCAGTTGGCATGTGGTGTCTGTGTCACTTTGCTGCTGTTGTCATGCTCCTGAATCGCGCCAGCTTCACAGCATTGAATGCAGTGTTCCAGATTGCTGGATGTCTATTTAACAATTCATCGGCTGCCGGAACTGGACAGTTTTTGAAATTTCCCAGGGGAAGTAGTGGGTAGCGTTTTCCATGAACTGCTTGGTATAATGACATACCAAGCATTTCAGACCATCCTGCATTCAAGTATGCGGCTGTTTCGGGTATGGCATCAAACCAATGGTTCTGTTTTGCATTCACTGTTTTTGGATGAGCTGTTTTCAATTCCGGAATCTTTTATACAACCAGTCCGTTGGTTTCATAGTGGCCTGGTGCTGCCGTGATGTATTCGATTCCTAGAGCTCAACACTGCTGTCTTCGCACATGTGACTCAAAGCTTGAATCCGCATCGCTCAGAATCGTTGCCGGGTAGCCATGGGTGCTACGGTTTCCCACTACTCTTGTTACTCGCAACAGGTAGCGACCCGGATTTGTTCTTCCGACCTGCGCCGTGCTGTGTCCTAGAGCTCCTGGAGTGTCTAGGCCCTATCTTAGTATCCTGATGTAACAATCGGTTTCTCACTAGTGCCGAGAGTATTGGTCTTTTATTCTGTTAACCTGATCCACGCAGCGGATAGGTTCTTGACTCCAAAGTGGATCCGCCTAGCGGATAGTAGTGGAGCGTAAAGGGTTTTATATTGTAAAGATCGTAAAGTAGTAGATAACGAATAATAGTAGATGGTTGCGTGAAGTGCTAACCCATCTGTGAAAACCTGGCCTTTATCTAGGCCTCTTCCCGCAACCCTAACCCGGCCGAGCCACAATTATGACTCTCGTGAGATCGTCGCCGTTCAGGGTCACCAGAGCGGTCTGCACTGCCTACTAAATGATCTGACCACTGTGTGTCACAAGTGCGCCTCATGAGAAACCCCATGACCTCTTAAGCAAGGTCAGGTGTGAAAACACCACAACATCATATGACCCAAACAGGTCCTGTGCGCAAACATAAATGAACCTCGTTGTCACGATCTAGCTAGAGGAGTGCTAGCCAGGTGACGGTAGGAGGGAAAGGGTTTCATATATGACATCGTTTAGACGTCATACAGTTAAGTTATTCTTCCATGCACATGACCTCTTAAGCAGGTCATAGGGCTCATTTATGTTAAATTGCTTTTACACACATGACCTTGTTAGCAGGTCACGGGGTTTGTTTATGTTGATTGCATCTTGCACATAACGTACAGTTGACATCATGGGGAGAGTCTAGGCTGGCCGGTAAGGCTTACCGGCAAGGCAGACTCATTTATGTTTCGCGCGTGACCTCGTTAGTAGGTCATGTGGTTGGTTTATTTATATTCCGTTTGATTTATGTTGTGCACATGACTTGTTTAAAGTCAGGTGATGGATTTCGCACCTGACCTCGCTTGAGGAGCAGGGCAGGATTAGGGTTGGGGGAAGAGTCCTATATAAAGGCCAGATTTTCACAGATTGGTTAGCTCTTCGCGCAACCATCTACTATTATTTCCTATTTACTACTTCACGATCTTTATAATGCAAAAACAATTACCCTCCAAACTTATCTGTAAGGCAGACCCACCCTAGAGTCAAGAACCTATCCGCTCTAGACCCAAGAACCTAGCCGCTATGCAGATCCGGTTAACAGAACCAGGCCCGAGACTTTCGGCGCTGTTGAGAAACCGATTCTTATGTGGGAATACTAAGATAGGGCCTAGAGATTCCAGGAGCTCTAGGACACAGCGCAGCACAGTTCGGAAGCTTAACGAAGGTTGTTACCTGTCGCGAGTAACACGACTGGTGGGAAACCATAACATGTGGTTGTGTCTCCTACGATACCTAATGACAACAAGATGGCAACCCCCGCTGGTCCGACACCCACTGAGGACAATGAAGGAGATATCAATCTCAGCGACGTAAACTCGAACCTAGGACAAGCGGATACAGCCTCAGGAGAAGCAGCCAGGAAGCCATCACGAGCAGCAAGTCCAGTTATATCGGAAAGGACCTCACCACCGGATAGTAGCTTCGAAGGAACTCCATGGCCAGCAAAAATGGTCTCAGCAGCAACCGCAGCACCCGTGAAGGGGAATACGGCGAACTCTCTTCTCAGGATGCAGGAACAGTTAACCCACTTCTTCTCAAGGATCAATACCCAACCAGAATCAAGGCCCAAGGCTATAGAACCCGATAGGTTCATGGCGGACCACACCGAGCTATGACAGTTCCTCTGTCACTTGGACCAATGTTTCAAAGTCAAGGGGTATGAGGAAGGCAAGGATGCGATAAAAATCCCGTTTCCCGCAAGCCTACTGAGCGGAGCAGCGGGCCAAGGGTTCATCCCATACGTGGAAGGAAGTCAACAAAGAGTATGGACGACATGGGTCCAACTCAAGGAGATCCTCCGAACCCAGTTCCGAGATTGGGATGTCAAGGAAACGGCCCAACTGAAGTTGGACAGGATGCGGTAAGGAAGGGATAACTTGTACAACTTCTGGCACAGGTTCCGCATAACAGCCGTCGAGGCCGCATATAACGACAGTACCGAATGGCGAACCCTTCTTGGGACCAGTAACAGAACAATCCAAAAAGCTTGGCAAGACTGCGACAAGTTTTTCTTTCCGACAGAGAACTTTACCACATGGGCAATCGAGAAGGAAAACAAGATCAACTTGGTCAACCAGCTGCAGAATAGTGCGAGGGACCCGAGAAAGCAGACCATCCTACGAAACAACAATGGAACTTACCGTCTGACGGCCCCTCCGAAGAATGCGACAGGAGGGGATCCAATAGACATAGATGTAGCAGGAAGATGGAGCAGGTAATTCCAATGCCTCATGGACCAGGAATACCAGAGAAGGAGAAAGGGGAATGCTTGTCTGCAGTACAGATTAAAGGGTCACTTGATCAAGGACTGTAGATGGAAAGAGCCAAAGATGCAAGACCTGGGAACAACAGAGGACACGGCCGAACTGGAGACTTTAAACAAATAAAGTCAGCAGCAAAGAGTGGTCTGAGGGACGACGGACGAAGCAAACCCACCAGCATCCCACACATATCAACAGGAAAAGACAATAAGGCAATGATCAAGAGCACAGACAGTTACGATAATGAACACCTCATGATAGAGATAAAACCATGTACAAACAACAAGGAAACGGAAACGAACGCGCTGCTAGACTCAGGAGCTACCGCGAACTTCATTGACAGAAACCTCTGTGAAGTCCACGCGATACCCCAGGACAAGATCAAGAAACCCAGAGACATATTCGTCGTCAATGGGGAAAAATGCAAGGCAGGACCTATTACCCATACCGCACGGGCGGTTATGGAGGTAGGAGGACACCACGAAGTAATAACATGCCTAGTGGCGCATTTGCGTAAGCACAATGCTATAATAGGAACGCCATGGCTAAAATAACACAACCCTAACATCGAGTTGGAAAAAGACCCAATCAACTTCAATGGCAACTTCTGCGCACAGTGGTGCCTGGAAACTTGCCCAATGATTGAAACGATACCCCGAGAGAAAGCAATACAGGAAAACCTGAGAACTCAGATCCTCCACATGGATACAGGACACGAAGAAGCGATCCCCCACGATGAAGGCATAAGGGTACAAGTGTTCCGCCCGAATACTAGAAAACCAACGCGAGGATCGAAGAAGGCCGTGGGTCATGACCTGTACAGCACTGAAGACACGATGGTCCCCGCAACAGGATAAAAGACGATACCAACAGGAAGTGCAGTAGGACTACCGGACGGCACCTATGCAACAATCGCTCCACCCAGTGGTATGGCCGCCCGACATGGGATTAGCACAGGTGTGGGAGTGATTGATGCGGACTACAGGGGCAGGGTGCAAGGCCTACTAATAAACCTGAAGCGTGACGACTATACGATCCAAAAGGGCGGTCGTATAGCCTAGATGATTATTAAAAGTATCGATACCAGGGAGCTCTGCGAAGTCCGAGACCTGGACAAGACCAAAAGAGGATAGGGAGGATTTGGCAGTACTGGACGAGGAACCTCCAAGGACAACACCCCCACCAAAACGACAGAAGAGAAACCCCTAACCATATCCTTCACATTAGCAAAGGCCTTCAGTCATCCCTATCGGAGAGGGGAACAGACAGGGATCCTCAAACGGGACAAAGGAGAAGACAGACCAACGATCGCAGAAGCGTCAACGATTGGCACACAGCTGGCGGTGAAAGAAGAAGCCAAGAAGAGGAAATTATCTCTGAGGTGACTGGTCCCGAAAGAATATCACGACAATCTTGGAATATTTGAAGAGAATGAAAAGACGGATCTTCCCACACACAAGAGTGAAGATCACCAGATCAAGTTAGAGGAAGGGAAGCTGGCGCCCTTCATGAAACCCTACCCATTAAGGGAAGAAGGATGGAAGGCACTGCGAGAATACCTCCAACAGAACCTGGCCACGCAGTGGATCGCACCATCAACCTCCTTGGCCAGGGCACCCAGCCTATTTGTCCAAAAGAAAGATGGGAAACTAAGGCTTTGCGTGGACTTCCGGGGGCTGAACGCCGTATCACCAAAAGACAGGTACCCTCTACCATTGATTGAGGAAGCATTGGACAGACTAGGATGGGCCAAACAATATATGAAGTTGGATATCAAGGACGCATATCACAACATAAGGCTAGGCGAAGGAGACGAGTTGAAGACGGCTTTCAGGACGCGATACGTACTATTCGAATACTTGGTCATGCCCTTTCGATGATACAATGCACCAGTGACGTGCCAACGATGGATGAACTCCAAGTTGAGCAAGTACCTGGACATATGCTGTATCGTCTATCTAGACGATATCCTCATCTATTCAGACAACATGGAGCAACACCAGCGAGACATACCGAATGTCATACAGGCATTGAGGAAAGCCAAGGTCAAACTGAAGCCTGCGAAATGCGACTTGCATCCAGACGAGGTCGAATACCTAGGATTTATCGTCAACCTTGAATGAGTACGAACGGATCCAGTCAAAATCGCAGCTATCGACGACTAGAAAGCACCTAAGAATGTGAAGGAAGTGCAAAGCTTCAGGGGTTTTTGCAACTTCTACCGCAGATTCATGGAAGGATTTAGCAGAATAGCTAAACCCCTCTACGATATGACAAAGAAAGAAGTAAAATGGGAATGGGGAGAAAAACAACAACAAGCAGGTGACGACATGAGAGAACGACTTACCACAACACCGATATTGCCATATTCCGACCGGACGCTACCCATCATGATTGAAACTGATGCATCCAACTACGTATGTTCTGGTATCCTCTCCCAGCAGGGTACGGATAGATTATGGAGGCCGGTCGCGTTTTGATCAAAAAGAATATCAACGGTAGAGCAAAACCAGGACATAGACAACAAGCAAGTGTTAGCTATTATTCAAGCCGTTAAAGACTAGAGGAAGTACACGCTTGCAAGTCAACATGTGATCTGTGTTATCACAGACCACAAGAATCTACAAGCGTTTACTAGCACCAAGGACCTCAATGGACAACAGATCAGGTGGAGCGAGACGATAAGCCAATATCACCTTGAAATCGAATACTGACCAGGCAACGAAGGAGGAAAGCCGGACACATTGACCAGAAGGATGGAAGACTTCCCGAACAACAGAGAAACACGGTCGCAACGACCAAGGATCCTCCTGGTAAGGGTAAGGTACTTTCGGGAAGGAGAAGCCGAGCACAGCGCATACGAGTCGCTAGGCGAGATGACGGTAGGAACAATACAAGACAAAGGATCCGAAGGATGGGTACGACAGAGTACCTCCAACGATGATGAAATGAGGGAGATTAAGAAGGCTTTGCAGGACGGCATAAAACAAATGAAAAACACAGCGCGGAGGCTATACTGGGAGGAAGACGGTTATCTGTGGTACGATAACAAAATAAGGATTCCCAACGAGGAAGCCTTAAAAACCGAAACGTTAAGCAGAAATCACGACAACCCGCCAGTGGGACATGGAGGAATGGCCCAGACGGTAGCACTCGTTCAACAATCCTACCACTGGCCTTCGATGCGAGACAACATCAAACGATATTTGAAAAATTGCGATACCTGTCAACGGACGAAAACAATAAAGGACACACCATATAGTCTGGTCAAACTACGCGAAGCGCCTGGAAGGCCATGGCAATCCATAGCGATGGATTTCATCACAGGACTCCCGGAATCGAATGGTTATGACGTCATATGGGTGGTTATCGACCGACTTACAAAACTGGTACACTTTATACCATGCCGGACGGATATGACAATACCACAATTCTTCAACCTGTTTAAAGACCAAGTCTTTAGATTGCACAGACTAGTGCAAGATATCATCCTGGACAGAGGATCGCTATTCACAGCAGATGTAACGTGTTCGGGCCAGGCCCGAGTCACGTAGCGGTACGATAGGAGCAGATGGCTTCGTGATCAACAGGGAGCGAGTGCTGCTAGCTAAAGGAGGCTTCAAACGGGGTGTAATAGGAGATCAAAGAGGTAACCGTTCAACCAAGTATATTAAAGAATACTGTCAGTCGAAGTCTGCTGTTTCCATTGCAGGAATAAGAGGTCATTAAATACAGAAAATAGCTTATCTCCAGTATGAGCGATATTGCAAAACATTGTGTGTATCAACCGATAGCACACGAAACAATACACGTATCAAATGATACTTACAAAACCAAACATAAAACAATGTGTGTGTCAACCGATAGCACACGAAACACTACAAGTATCAAACGATACTGTGAAACCAAATATAAAACAATAGTAACCCGTACCGGTTACACTCCCAAAATATAATAACAATTTCATCAAAACAGAACAATCCAAGGAAATCTCAATGAACTCCTAATGGCCGGTAGTCCCGCTATTCTCCAGATAGGATCCATCCTCATCGTCATCGCTATCGTGCAGCAATCTTAAGTCGTCCTGCAACATATATTCCGCACCTTCCAACCATCTTTCCAAGCACTCCCCGCATGGCGCTCCGTGCACAAAGCAACCAGACTCCCAATAATGTGGCAGGTCTACAAAGTTCCGCACTACCCGGTCCTCCCATTCCTCCGTCTCGACATCGATCCATCCGCAATCCTCGCAGTGATCGATGTAGAAAATCTTCCAGTATGCGTCTTCTGGAATGATTTATAGGTAAAGTAGGTACCCCAAAATGAGGTCTCGTCCCTTGATGCTGACTTCTGCGTAGTTCGACATTTCCTTTCTCGTGTACAGGTAAATTTGTAATATGGTGAAGATTTTGTAAGGGGTTAAAGGTTTGGAGGTCAGGTAGGGTGGTTTGTTTTCTTCGATGGTTTAGGGGCTGGTGGGTGGTATTTATGTTCGGTGGTGACCTCGCTTAGGTGTTGGCCTCGCTTAGGTCTTCATAGGAAGGGGTTTGGTGCTTAATTTCGGTTTCTTCCGTCTCCATGCAACCATCACATTTTTCTGTGCTCAGGTAGCACCCGCTACCGAAGCGAAAAATATCTGACACTGATTCTCCCCACATTCGTCCCGTCGATTCTGTTGTTATTTCTAAGCATTTGTTGCAGATGTGTATGAATAGTCGGTGGGTAAGGTGTTGTCTAGGGATAATATCACGGTTCACCAACAGTCCCATAAGCTGATGGCGCAGTCTCCAAGGTACTTGCTCATAGTTTGACATCGTAAGGCTGTTGGATGGAGTGTTTCTTTCTTTTGTTATTGCCAGTACTCCGCCTCGGCCAGTTGGGCTAGGTATGCCGCTTCATCTTCCATTACCCGATTCTCATCTTCGCTGCTTTCGAAGTCGCTTTCGAAGTGGGCTGACCAGAATCCATCCTGTATCCCTTGGTCTGTGTCTGGGCGCAGATGTTGGATTTCTGGTAGGGTTGGGCTCCATGCCACCGTCACATGGTTTATCGTAGGGGGTAGCTCGTCCTCTGGTTTGTTGTCTTCCCACCATCGATTAACCGCTTCCATCGCGTTTTCCAATCCCTCAAGGGGTTCCCAGCTATTTTCTGTTTCCGGGTACCCTACCCATTTCACTAGGAACTGGTCACGGTCATATCGTCTTCGGTGGTCTCGTATGGTTTCCACTTCCCATTCCGGTTTCTCGTTTACCACGATTGGGGGTGGTTTTGCGTGGCTCCTTGCAGGAAAAGAAATGTCATCGTTCGGACGGTATCTTTTCACGGTGGAAGCATGAAATGTCGCTTCTCGGTTTCTGTACATTCTGCCATCCATCTCGACCGTGTAGTTTTGTGTATGCTCATCGTATCCGATTATCTTGAATGGTCCACGCCAGCGTGGTTGCAGTTTCTTGCTCCGTCCCGATTCTGTTGCGAACAAACTTCCATATACTAGTAACAAGTTTCCCTTCCCTATCGGTGTATGGTGTCTGCGTCGTTTTGCTGCCGTTCTCGTACTTCTAAACCGTGCCATTTTAATCGCATTGAAAGCCGCGTTCCGGATCGCTTGGTGCCTGTTTAGTAATTCGTCGGCTGCCGGTACTGCGGAATTTTTGAAGTTTGCTAGGGGTAGTAGTGGGTAATTCTTTCCGAAAATGGCTTTATATGGTGACATGCCGAGAGTTTCTGACCATCCTGCATTCAGGTACGCTGCTGTCTCTGGTATGGCATCAAACCAATTATTTTGTCTGGCGTTGACTAGATTTCGGAGAGCTGTCTTCAATTCTCGGATTTTCCTTTCGACCTGTCCATTGGTTTCGTGATGGCCTGGTGCCGCCTTGATGTGTTCAATGCCTAACGATCGGCATTGTTGTCTCCACACATGTGATTCGAACCTTGGGTCTGCATCGCTCACTAGCGATGTTGGGTAGCCATGGGGTGTAAATATTTTGTTACGTAGCAGTTCCCAGGTTGCTATTGCTGTTACTTGCTTCGTTGTAGGTATAAGCCACGTGAATCCTGAAAACCTATCCATCGCAACCAGAATCGTATCGTATCCCCATGAGTTGTGGAATGGTCCTGCAAAATCAATGGCTATTGATTCGAAGATTTCTGATGGCAGGGCAATTGTTTGAGCCCTTCCTTCTGGCAATTTCGTGGGTTCCTTATTCACCTGGCATGTGTGGCACTGGGCTATATATGCTCTAAAGTCTTTCCGCATTTCAGGCCAAAATAGGTACTCCGTTGCGTATCGTAAGTTTCGTTCGCTACTGTGGTGGCCCTTGTTGTGGATTTCGCTAATAACATATTCCCTTAATGTTGTGTTTCCGTATGCAGGACCTTTCGGGATATACAGGCAGTCTTCTCCGTATCTGGTTTTTGCGTATAGCATTCCGTTTGCAACCTTGTAAGAGGACAAGTCTCCGGTGGAGTCCATACTTTCATTTACCTTCTTCCAAATTGGTTCCTTTCGGTATGCTGCTACCATGTGCGCTCGGAACGTTCCGATCATTTCGTTGACTGTCTGTAAGGTGTCGCGTTCGTCTTCTATTTCGCTTCCTCTGGTTGTCTCAGGTAGGTCGTCCTCCTCGTTGTCTTCTAAAACATCGTAAAGTCCGCGTCGGTATTCTGTCATTGTCGGGGGCATTACCGAGACTATTGTCTCATTGGTAAGGCTTTCCAGCCGTTCCGCTCGCCTAATGGGTGTTGGGCTATCAGGTCCTGGCATTCGGAATGCCTCTATTGTTTCAGTTGTAAGGTTTTCTATCGGTTCTGGTTCCGGCATCTGGAATACCGGGGCCTCCGGGTTTAGCAGTGCCGGAATTGCATACGACCTAGGCGTTGGCTGGGCAAGGGTGGACGGTCCTTCTCCTGCACTCATTGGTCTTTCGCCGGTGGTTTGTTGCCATTCCCAGTCATTGATTTCGGGGGACTCCGGAGGGCTTGGGTCGATCTCCGTACTCGGAGGGCTCGGTCCATCACTGGATGGGTAAGGGGTCGATTTACCCCGTCGTCTAGGATGGTTGTTCGTAAATTTGATCTCAGTTTGGTGATATGGGCAATGATCCACGTAACAGTGTGAGTAATGAAGGGCGCTATGTTGGAGTTCTTCTGGTGGCGTACTGCGCAGAGTACATGCGTCACCCCAATCGTTTCCTGCAACAATCGAGCAGGGGCTTTCGGGAGGTACAGGGGCCTCGTTGGGGTACTCAGTATAGGAGTAAGGAGGGGAAGTAGGGGAGTACTCCTGCGTGGGCTCCATTGTGTTTGATTCTTGTTCGTAGACCGTGTTATCCGAGATGTCATCCGATTCCTTCGTATGATCATGGACATAGAGTGGATTCAAGTCTGGTTCTCCCTCATAAATTCGGGAAAGGGCGTCAGCTAAATAGTTCGTGCTTCCTGGTGCGTAGACTATCTTTGCGTCGTATTTTCCCAAGGCACTTAGCCATCTCACCTGCTTCCTGCTAGGGTTTTTGGCCGTTCGCAGGTGTGTTAAGGGTTGGTGGTCTGTAACTATCGTGAAGGGATTTCCCATCAGTACATTGTGGAACCGATTAAGCGCTTCCACTATCGCTAAGGCCTCTTTATCGGTGGTCCCATAATTCATCTGAGCGTTGGTGAATTTTCTGCTGTGTAGCGCGGCTGGTCGTGCCGTCTCATAAGTGGGTCCTTGTCCCACCCATGCTCCAACTCCTAAATCTGAGGCGTCCGTAACTAGCCAAATTGGTTCCTTCTCTCGTATATCTATTGGTCGCATGACTTGGTGGTCGAGTATCCGTTTCCGGACCATGTTGAATGCGGTCTGGTGGGTTGTTGTCCATACGAATTCGGCGTTTCCCGTTAAGTCGGTTAGTGGTGCCGTCAATGTAGCGTGGTGTGGAAGGAATTGGGCCACATAGTTTACTATTCCTAGGAATCGTTGCAATTCCTTCTTGTTTTTTGGCGTTTCCCATTCTGCAATGGACGATATTTTCTGAGGGGAAGCATGGATTCCCTCGTTGTCCACTATGTGTCCTAATACTTCCAGCTTATCTGCAAACAGTACTGATTTCTTTTTGCTCGCAAAGAATTTTGCCTTCCTGAGTCGCTCACATACTTGGCGTATGTGTTTCTCGTGTTCTTCTGATGTGTCTGAAAATATGAGGATATCATCAATGTATACCCATACAAAATGATGTAAATATTCGCTTAGGAGATCTTCCATTATTCGCATAAATGTTGCTGGTGCATTCATGTCTCCTTGGAGCATGACTTTGCTCACAAAGCCTCCGAATGGTGTTTTGAATGAATTGAACTTAACACTGTCCTTCTCCACGCGTGTTTGGAAGTATGCATCGCTTAGGTCGATCTTACTCCTGAATTTTGCTCGCCCTATCCTGTTAAGGATCTGCTGTTGGTTTGGAATTGAAGGACTATCCATGACCGTGTTATCATTCCTTACTTTCAAGTCCACTAGGGGGCGGATCCTTCCGTCTGATTTGGGTTGTACAAACATGGGTGCCGCTCCGGGAACTTCCTGTCGTACAATTACTCCACTTCGTAATTTCTCGTTTATCCAGTTCATGAGTTTTTCCTTGTAGGCTTCTGGGATCGAGTATGTTGGTTGGTTTCGTAGGTCGGTTGGATCCTTTAGTCGAATGTGGTGGTTAATCTTACGCACTGGGGGTAGCGTTTCAGGGACCTTGTCCGGGAATACATCCCTGTATTCTTCCATCAATGTTTTTGAGGTGGCGTCTGACACAGCGGCTCGGATTTCCCCGCTTGTTGGTTTGCATAGCACTCGTAACCTGTCATCTGGGAATTCCACTGCTGTGTCCCCACACCTGATCAGAGCATTATGTCTTTTCAGGAAGGGCATTCCAATCAGGGCATCGTATTTCGCCAAGTTCCCTACCAACATCTGCTGATTTGTCCATTTCTTTTTTCCGATTCCTACGGTCAGTCCACATTTTTTGTGGCTTGAGGAGCGGGATCCTTTCATAGCCATGTTGACTGTTGTTGGTTGGGGCAGTGGTTCCGTTGGGATTCCATGGGTGGAGATAAAGGTGGCGCTAATTATGTCGCAGCCGATCGTTCCCGTGTCAAATAGTACCTTTGCTGGGTGGCCTTCTATGTGAATTGTTCCTTCCAGAGCGTCACGGGGTTTGATTGCCAGCATCGGTTGTGTTCGTAGGCTTTCCATTTCAACCGAGTTAATTTCCACTTCGTCGTATTCAGTTGCTTCCATGTGATTCGTGCTTGTCTCTCGCTTAGCGGCCTTTCCTTTTCCTTTTTTCGAATAGCAATCCTTTGCGTAGTGCCCCTTTTTCCCGCATTCGTAACACGTGCCTTCCTCGCGTCGTTTCTGTTTCTTGTCTTTCTTGTCCTTGCGGTATGGTTTATCCTTCTTCGTATTGTCCCGCGATGATGCTTCCCGCGATGATGATCCTTTGCTATGCCTTTGCTGTGGCACATGGGTTCGGTAAACTCCTGTTTCATACAGGATAGCATCCTTCCGTTCGGCCCGCTTTACTATCTTGTCAAAGGAATCATCATCCTCCTCCATGGGTTCTACCTCCTGACGTAGTCTGGGATGCATTGCTTCATACAATCTTTGTTTCAGCGTATACTGAGACACTGTTCCGGTAGGCAATCGTCCATGATACATCAAGAGATCCGTCGCGACCAGGGTTATTCTTTCTGTTTTGCCATTTCGTACTTGCTGGATATCCTTGAACCTTTTGTATAGTTCCTCTGTGTTACGTGAGGATTGGAATCTATCTCTCAAGTACTTTATCAGGGTCGTTCCTCGGATTTTTTCCCCACTCTCATAGTGGTTCATTGCTTGGTGGTATGCTTCCTCTGCCTTCCCGGTACAGAAGCTTCCGAAGTATGCTCCGCTTCCTTCCTTGGTTTTGTCCACTCCATGTAGGGTAAGGTATTGCGAAGTTGTTATGACCCACCGGTCAAATACTTCAGGTTTTAGGTCGTCCTTTTCGCCCGAGAACGACGGTGGCAGTGGGAGTTCGATTTTCGGTTGTGCTCGCCCGACCCCTGGGCCGGGTGGCCTGGCGGGTTCTCCCTCAGACATATCGCGTTCAGATTCCTCGTTACTCGAGTCGTCGTCTGCAGAGCTATCTGGATCTTTGCTAGTGTTATTGTCCGGTGGCTGTTCTGCTACCGAGTAATCTGATCCTTCTTCTTCGCTTTGTTCCTTCTTAGGTGTCCCGATAGGTATGTTGTCCTTCTTTGGTGGTTGCGCCGGTCCCTTTCCTTTACTGGAGCTGGTGGGAAATAGCCCAGGAAGGGTGGTTGCTGCCTTTACTAGTTCGTCAGTCGACTCACTAAAGGTCTGCTTGGCCAAGTCTCGCGCTAGTTGTCGTTCTGCTGCGTCCATCACGAATTCCCTCTTGGGCCCTATCCGTTTCTTCGGTTGCCTTTCCTTGGTAAGGCCTTCTCGTGGGACCTGCTTCCCACTGCGAGTCTCTAATGACTCAATCGTGTCGCTTGGCGGAGCCGACCATCTCTTGGTTCAGCCGCTCCCCGATGCTAGCTTCGTTTATTGGACTTTCGTAGGTTGATCAGACCAGGTCCCTGCAGGTTCTTTAACCACTAGCTGAGGTTAAAAAAGTGTAACGTGTTTGGGCCAGGCCCTAGTCACGTAGCGGTACGATAGGAGCAGATGGCTTCGTGATAAACACGAAGTGAGCGCTGCTAGTTAAAGGAGCCTTCGAACAGGGTGTAATAGGAGATCAAAGAGGTAACCGTTCAACCAAGTATATTACAGAATACTGACAGTCGAAGTCTGCTGTTTCCATTGCTGGAATCAGCGGTCTTTAAATACAGTATATCGCTTATCTCCAGTATGAGCGAGATTGCAAAACATTGTGTGTATCAACCGATAGCACACAAAACAATACACGTATCAAATAATACTTATAAAACGAAACATAAAACAATGTGGGTATCAACCGATAGCACACGAAACACTACAAGTATCAAACGATACTGTGAAACCAAACATAAAACAATAGTAACCCGTACCGGTTACAGCGGAAGTGTGGAAGGAAATAACAGAACAATTAAGCATCCGCCAACGCTTAAGCACGGCCTTCCACCCCCAAACGGACGGACAAACCGAACAAACAAATTGCAATATTAGAACAATCTCTAACAGCATACGTCAACTACCAACAAAACGACTGGACAGAATTCTTATCTACGGCAGAGTTTGCCTACCACAACGGACAGCAAGTAATGATAAAAACCGCCCCATTCTTTGGAAATTACGGATATGATCCCACCTTCAGCCCGGCAGAATATCAAGTGCCGAGAAAGGTCACACAAGGACACGATATGACGAAACTCCCGACATCTTAGGAGACCAGATAATGCTTTCTCAACTGGGTCTGAAGGAAAAGAGCGACAAGCGCAGGAAACAAGACCCGCACCTATCAGTCAACGATAAGGTATGGCTCCTATCACAAAACATCCGGACCACGAGACCTGCAGGAAAGTTGGACTACAAGAAACTCAGACCATTCAAAACAACCGCATGAGGCGGACTGCGAGCATATAAACTCGACCTCCCCACCTCAATGAAACAAACCCGTCCAACATTCCACATCAGTCTCCTCGAACCCTACCAAGAAAACTCTTTTCGTGCACAGAAAAAAACTGCCCCCTCCGGCTATTTATATAGACAGAGAAGATGAATATGAACTCCAAGAAATAGTCAATTCTCCCTTACGCTACGGTAAACTCCAATACCGTGCTAAGTGGACTGGTTATTCCCCGAAACACAATCAAGAGTGGTATCTAGCCACGAACTTTACCAACACTAAAGGTGTTGTCCTCCTCTTCCACCAGCGCTAGCCGTACAAACCAGCAAGCGACCGTCCGCACCGAAGCAGAAGAAAACCATTGGGTGGCAGTTGAGGACTATGAAGAATTCGAAAGGAACATGCTAGAGGCTCAGAACGAAGCGGAAGACCGAGAAAAGCAGAAGAAAGAACAGGCAAGAAAGATGTGGACAGCATGCACCAACAACGAGTGCATGATATACCGGGACACAAAGGAAAGACACCGGTGGTGGCCAACAGAGGCCACCAAAGCAAGAGACTCAGATGAAGAACAGGAATGGGCAAACTCCTGGCAACGACAAACCTGGGAAGGAGAGGCCACGGCATCTCCGCAATGGCCGAGACACTACCGAATCACTTGGCAGAACTGTATGCACAGGTTCTGCCCCTACCACAGGCAAGAAGAAAGAAAAGCATCAGAACAGGCTCCAAGGATGGAGCCGGGGAAGAAGGGGAGGCACAAAGTCTCTTTTGCCGCCCTGGACACACTGAGGGAAACCACCGACACCCAAAATGAAACCATAATGCGACAAAAGGACAGGGTAAACGAACTGCAAGGAGTGGTCAATCGACTCCTGCCAATGGTCAATGGACTACACGGGGTGAAAACGATGGTATAAGAATAAGGAGAATGACAGGACCAAGAACGACTGGTTCGAAAGGAGGTGGAAGATTGGCTCCTCGCGGAATACAACCTGGCAAAATACCGTGAGGTGCGCATGCGCAAGTACGCAGCATCGATCGAGGAAAGAAGAGAAGTGGAGGAGATAGACGTAACCTCAGGGACTCAGGTTATGAGAGAGGGGAGCTAATGTCACGATCTAGCTGGAGGAGAGCTAGCCAGGTGACGGCAGCAGGGACAGGGTTTCACATATGACGTCGTTTAGATGTCATACAGTTAAGTTATTCTTCCACGCACAGGACCTCGTCAACAGGTCATGGGGCTCGCTTATATTAAATTGGTTTTACGCACATGACGTTCTTAGCAGGTCATGGGGTGTGTTTATGTTGATTGCATTTCGCACATGACGTAGGTTGACATTATGGGGAGAGTCTAGGCTGGCCAGTAAGGCTTACCGGCAAGGCAGACTCGTTTATGTTTCGCGAGTGATCTCGCTAGTAGGTCATGTGCTTGGTTTATTTGTATTGAGTTTGATTTATGTTGCGCACATGACTTGTTTAAAGTCAGGTCATGGATTTCGCACCTGACCTTGCTTGAGGATCAGGGCAGGGTTAGGGTTGCGGGAAGAGGCCTATGAAAAGGCCAGGTTTTCACAGATTGGTTAGCTCTTGAGGCAACCATCTACTGTTATTTCCTATTTACAACGTCACGATCCTTACAATGTAAAAACCTTTACACTCCAAACTTGTCTGCGAGGCTGTGTAACGGGGGCCCCCTAGGAAGATGGATCCCAAGGTTGCGACCATAGCGAACAACTTCAAACTTATTGGCAAAAGTTCACAGCAATGTAAGAATAAAGAAAACGGTAAAACTTAATATCGTTAAGCCTGACGCTTCACTCAATTAAGGTCGCGAGAGGATTGATGGTTGGAGTAGGAGAGTTCTCACATAGACTTTCAGGTAGTTTTATCTTATGCCAGAAACTCCCCTATCAGTTTACTCCAACTATTTGAGCACACCCTTCTCCGCTAAGGGTGGTCTGATACGTCTCCTGGCACACCCTTCGGGCATGCATGTGTCGACACGCTCTAGTCAGCGTTCACCTTATGCGGTTATCGTTCCTGCGGTGCATTTCCAATTTGCCCGCCGGAGTGAAAAGCTCTGCGTTTTCGTGTCCTGCCAGTGGCTAACCGTCAAGGCACCACATGAACTAGGCTATCTATGACACCCTTCCCATATGCATTGATCTCTAATTGACTGCGACAGCTACCCCGAGCGGTTTATCAATTTACTATTTACGGGTCTCAGGTTTCCGCTGCCTTCTGCAGGGCATGGTAGTCCGCGAGTGATCCAATAGGCGCTACCCATGACCACTACCTAGGATCTGTCTTACCTGTGGTAGGAATCTTGCTTCTCGTGTCTCTCTACTTCCCTTTCCAAGCCTAGAGCGTTGGGGACACTTTCGGGCTTGGTAGGTGTAAAACTCTCCCCGTCGCCCCGGCACCACCCTGGACTACCTTCACGACCCCCACGGTTAACACCCATTAACTCCGCCAGTTTTGGTCAGTTTTACTGCGCACAACCTGGAGGAGGTACTGCACCTTCCACCCTATGCCCCCTTGTATACCCTGCGAACAGCCTGCGGTCGACCAGACGCCAGCGACATATACGGGGTTGCAACGATGTCTGCAAAGTTTCCTCTTTGCCAGACTGCACAGAACTACCCCACTGTTTGCCCAGGACGTCCGGGCCTCACAGCGGGGCCGGAGGGGTATGATAGGAATAATGTCTCCAATTTACAGCTTCCTTGAAGCTACGTAGCCCGCCCAGTAGCATCCCATGGAACCCGAGATTCCAGTATCATGTATCGCTTCACGTGACAAACATTGCAGTCATTTTTGCCAAACTCCCCGCGGGACTTCGTATTGAAAGGTAGGGTAACTCAGGCCCATGGGCAGGGCAACCCAAGCCCCGCGGCAGGGTAACCTGATCGCGAGGGTAGGGTAACCTGTCCGGTGGACAAGATAACTTTTCCCTGTTACCCTGTCCATCCCATTGCCAGAGATAGACTCTTCTGACCTTTCGCCAGTTACCCAGCCTAGCTGAGCACCTGCCCCTTCAGACGTCCCTAAGCACACTGACACCGCTCCCGGGTGTAGCCCGGTACCTAAGTCCTTGTCCAGCCAATTCTGTTCATTCTGGGAGCCCGGGCTATCAGGTCTCCACAGGTCAAGTACTTACTTGCCTGCCGGTTACTACCAGTTCACCTCCTGGCTCCCTGTATGGGTATAGGTTCCGTCTGCCATAGCCCTTGTATGCTGGGTCGTTACAGGCGGACCCGCCCTAGAGTCAAGAACCTATCCGCTAAGCAGATCCAGTTAGCAGAAGAAGGACCAATACTTGCGGCGCTGGGGAGAAACCGATTCTTACGTGGGAATACCAAGATAGTGCCTAGAGACTCCAGGAGCTCTCGGACATAGCGCAGCGCAGTTCAGAAACCTAACGAAGGTGGTTACCCGTCGCCCGTAACACAAGTAGTGGGAAACCGTAACACCCCTGATCACTACTGTGGTCACGCGCGAAAGCTAACCAAAACCCTATAACTCCTTACCGGGAGTTATGCGAAACCTTTTCCATTCTTCCGTCATGTGACTAGCCCTCCTCCATCCAGATCGTGACAATGGGGCACAAATATTTCCTTGCATAGCAGTTCCCAAGCTGTTATTGCCCTTACTTCCTTGTTTGTCGATATGAGTCATGCAAATCCCAAAAACCTATCTATGGCTACTAGGATCATATCCTATCCCCATGAGTTGTGGAATGTTCTGGCAAAGTCAATGGCTATTGATTCAAAAATGTAAGACGGGAGCATAATCGTCTGGGCCTTCCCTTCTGGTAACTTTGTAGGTTCTTTGTTTGTTTGGCAGGTGTGGCATTGTGTAACCGGTACGGGTACTAGGTTAGAGTTATGTTTAGTTTCACGGTATCGCTTGATACTAGTATTGTTTCGTGTGCTATCAGTGCATACATACAATGTTTTATGTTGGGTTTCACACTATCGTTTCGCGTGCTATCAGTTGATACAGATACTGCTTTGAAATATCACTCATACTGGAGATAAGCGATATGCCGTATTTAAAGACCACTGATTTCCAAGATGGAAAAAGCAGACTTCGACTGACAATATTCTAAATATACTTGGTTGAATGGTTACTTCTCCGATCTCCTATTACACTCCTTTGAAGCCTCCATTACAAAGCAGTGCTCGCTTCTTGTTAATCAGGAAGCTATCTGCTCCTATCGTACCGCTATGTGACTAGGGCCCGGCCTGAACACGTTATATTTTTTTAACCTCAGCCAGTGGTTAGAAACCCGCCAGTACCAGGTCTGATCAACCTACGAAGCGTGCAACTGAAGCTAGCAGTGGGAAGTGGCAGCACCAAGAAAGGTTCGGCTCTGCCCACAAGACACTATTGAGTCCCTAGAAACTCCAAGTGGGAAGCAGGTCCCATGAGAAGGCCTTACCAAAAGAAGGTAACCCAAGAAACCGAAAAGGGCCAAAGAGTGATTTCTCAATTGACGAAGCAGAGAGATGGTTAGCAGGAGATTTTGCCAAGCAGACCTTTAGCGAATCAACCGACAAGTGAGTAAAGGCAGCAACTAAGCTTACTGAGCTTTTCCCCCCTAGCCCCAGCGGAGGAAAGGCGCCGGCACAACCGCCAAAGAGAGAAACCTTACGTGCCCCCACCAGAAAGAAATCAGATGGCGACGAGGAATAATGAGACCATTAGATACCAGCGGGACCAGCAGATGAATCACCCGAGGATTCTTCGGACAACTCGTCGGACGAGAGCTCCAGCAGTGAAGATTCCAAGCACAGTACGTCCGAAGCAGAATCCGCCATGGCACCCGACCGATCGACCGCGCGAGAGGGGTCCACGGTCAAGTATCTACTACCACCTACGTTCTCAGGTGAACGAGAAAACCTAAAACCTGACGCATTTAACCGATGGTTGACGACCACATCATAGTACCTTGTCCTACATGGCGTGGACAAGACAAAGGAAGCTAGTGGAGTGTACTTTGGAAGCCTCTGTATGGGAAAGGCAGAAGAAGCATACCACTGGATGATGAACCACGATGAACGTAAGGACAAAATACGTGAAACGACTCCGATAAGATATTTGTCAGACAGATTCCAGTCCTCACGAAATACCGAAGAACTGTACAAGAAATTCAACGAAATCCGACTAGTGCGAAACAGGAAAACAGAGAGAATAGCACGGGTGGCAATGGATCTCCTAATGTACCATGAACGATTGCCCAATGGAACAGTATCCCAGTATACACTGCGACAGAGGCCGTATAAGGCAATGAATCTGAGACTACGCCAAGAGATAGAACCTGTGCAAGAAGATAAAAACTTCTTTGACAAGATCGTCAAAAGGGCTGAGCGGAAGGATGCCATCGTTTACAAAGCGGGAATTTAGCGAACGAACACATCGCAGCATTAGAGCAGTAAAGGATCATCAACGCGTGATAACACAGGCAGGAAATAATGAAACCGAAAAGGGTCGAGGGGTAAGAAGGATGAGAAAGATAAGAAATACAAACAACTCGAGGAAGGCACATGCTTCGAATGCCGGAAAAAGGGGCACTATGCAAAGGACTATTACACCAAGAAAGGAAAAGAAAAGTCAGCAAAGCAGGATGCGAGCACAAACCACATGGAAGCAACCAAGTACGACGAAGTAGAAATTAACTCAGTAGAAATGGAAAGCCTCTGGATGTAACGAGCACTGGCAATTAGGCCCCATGACGCTCTGGAAGGAATGGTCTTCATAGAGGGCCACCCAGCACAGATACTATTCGACACCGGAACAAGCAGTTGCGACATTATCAGGACTACCTCTATCTCCACCCATGTCATACCCACGAAACCACTACCCCAACCAACAACAGTCAAGATGGCAATAAGAGGTTCCAGCTCCTCAAGCCACAAGAAGTGTGGACTAACCGTCGAAATCGGAAAAAAGAAATAGACAAACCAGGAGATGTTGGTAGGGAACTTGGAAAAATACAAGGTCCTAATTGGAATGCCATTCCTGAAAAGACACAATTGTCACGATCTGACTAGAGGAGCACTAGCCAGGTGACGGCAGCCAGGAAAAGGTTTCACATATGACGACATTTAGACGTCACACAGTTAAGTTATTCTTTCACACACATGACATCGTTGGCAGGTCATGGGGCTTGATTATGTTGATTGCATTTCACATATGACAAATGGTTGACATCATAGGAAGAGTCTAGGCTGGCCAGTAAGGCTTACTGGGAAGGCAAACTCGTTTATGTTTCATGCGTGACCTCGTTAGTAGGTCATGTGGTTTGTTTATGCATTTGATTTATATTGTGTTTGATTTATGTTTGCGTACATGACTCGTTTGAGTCAGTTGATGGATTTTGCACCTGACCTCGCTTGAGGAGCAGGGTTGGGTTAGGGTTGCAGGAAGAGGCCTATATAAAGGCCAGGTTTTCACAGATGGGTGAGCTCTTCACTCAACCCTCTACTGTTATTTCTTATCTACTACTTTGCGATCTTTCCAATATAAAAACCTTTACCCTCCAGTCCTATCCGCTAGACGGATCCGCTTTAGAGTCAAGGACCTATCCCCTGCGCAGGTCAGGTTAACAGAATAAAAGACCGATACTCTCCACGCTAGCGAGAAACCGAACCTTACGTGAGAATACTAAGATAGGGCCTAGAGACTTGAGCAGCTCTAGGACACTGCACAGCGCAGGTCGGAAGAACAAACCAGTGTCATTACCGGTCGCAAGTAACACAAGTAAGAAAAAACAGTACCATTTGGTTGCGTCTCCTGCGACACCTAAAGACCACAAAACGGCCACCCTAGAAAACCCGGAGTTCACCCGAGACAACGAAGGACATATCGATCTGATGGACCACACCCTCGATCTAGGATGAGTACGGAACGGCTTAGGCGAAGCAGAAAACCAACCGTCATGAGCAGCATGTCCGGTTACATCTGAACAAACTTCACCCAGAGGAAGTTCCCCCAAAGGAACACTGCGACCGAAGAGAATGGTCACAGCAGCTGCACCAGCACCCACTACAGGGCCTGCCGCACAGGCCTTGATGATGACGGAGGCCCCAATGACGAGATTCTAGGAAGCAATTAACGACTACCGGGAGTCAACGCCAAAAGCCAAAGAACCGGACCTCTACGAAGGAGATCGCGAGAAGCTAAGGCAATTCCTGAGTCAGTTGGAACAGTACTTTAAGGTCAAGGAGTTCGGAGTTGGAAAAGACACAATCAAGGTGGACTATGCTGAGTCCCTCTTGAGAGAAGCAGCGGGGCAATGGATAATGTCCTACGTGGAAGGAAAGCGAAACTGAATATGTGCCCCATGGGAGGAGTTCCAGGAAACCATCCATACCCAGTTCAGAGACAGAAAGGCCAAGGAAACAGTGAGGCTCAAACTGGAAAAATTGAGACCAGGAAAGGATAACCTTTCCGACTACTGGCACAAGTTCCGCATGACATCGGTCGAAGCAGAATATGACGACAACATGGAGTACCGCCAGCCCCTGGGAGGCACCAGCGAAAGGCTGCAAGAGGCCTGGATACGCTCGGACCAGACCGATCGAACGGCAGCAGGCTTCGCGGTATGGGCCGTCGACAAAGAAGACAAGATGAACCTGGACCGACATGCTCAAAACAGGACCAAAGGGATAAACCAACCAACCCAGCCGCCCACCAACAATGGGACCTACCGACCGAGCAACACACCAAGACCAGCAACAGCGGGCGATCCTATGGATCTTGACATGGTAGGAAAAAGGAACCGACGATTCGAAATACTTTCCGACCAGGAATATCAAAAAAGAAGGAAAGGAAATCCATGACTCCGATGCGGACTGAACAGGCACTTCATCAAGGATTGTCGACGGAAGGAGGCCAAACTCCAAGAAATGGAAGCAACGGAGAAGATGGAAGGAGAGCAGATTTTAAACGAATACAGTCCCCAGCAAAGAGTGGTCTGCAGGACGAGGAAAGAGGCACATCCACCGGAATCGTACACATATCAACCAGGAAGAACAAGACACCCCCATCAACCAAACCAGGCAACAAGGCAACGATCAACGACATGAACCGTTACGACAACGAAAACGCACATCTTCCGATTAAGATAAAACTATGCATGACCAACAAGGATACGGAAAGAAAGGCGATGCTTGATTCAGGAGCAACCCAGGATTTTATTGACAAAGACTTCTGTGAGACCGACAGATTACCCCTGAGAAAGATAAAGAAATCAAGAGATATATAAGTCGTCAACGGGGAAAAAAGCAAAGCAGGACCAATCACCCATGCAGCACCAGGAGTAATGGAGATCTGCTCACATCACGAAGCTATGACGTTCCAGGTAGCGCACTTACAGAAACAGAGTGCAATACTAGGAATGCCCTAGCTAAAGCGACACAATCCGAATATCGACTGGGAAAAAGGCCAAGTCAACTTCCAGAGCGAACTACGCACACAGTTGTGCCTAGAAACTTCCCCAAAGATTGAAACGATCCCCAAAGAACAAGCAATAAGAGAGAACCTGCGGAACCAAATCCTCCACATGACCACCAAACACAAAGAAACCATCCTCCACGAGGGAGGCATAAGGGTACAAGTGTTACACCCAAATGCTAGAAAACTAGCACAAGGATCAAAGAAGGCGGCAGGTCATGACCTGTACAGCACGGAAGACAGGATGGTTCCCGCAAGAGGACAAGAGATGATACCAACAGGAATTCCAGTAGGGCTACCTGACGGCATCTATAGAAGAGTCACTCCATGCAGTAGTATGGCCACCCGATATGGGATTACCACAGGCGTGGGAGTGATCGATAAAGACTATAGGGGTGAGGTACAAGTCCCACTAATAAACCTGAAGGGCGAGGATGATACGATCCAGAAAGAGGATTGCATAGCCCAGATGATTATCGAAAGAATCGATACCAGGGAGCTCTGCGAAGTCCGAGACCTGGACAAGACCAAAAGAGGCGAGAAAGAATTCAGTAGTACCGGATGAGGAACCCCCAAGGACAACACCCAGACCGGGACGACAGAAGAGAAACCTCTGTGCATATCTTTCATATCAGCAAAGGCCTTCCGCCAGCTCTATCGAAGAGGAGAACAGACAGGGCTCCTCAAATGGGACCAAGAAGAAGGCGGACCAACAATCGCAGAAGCATCAACAATCAGCACGCGGCTAGCGGTAAAGGGAGAAGCCAAGAAGAGGAAGGTAACTCTGAGGCAACTGGTCCCGAAAGAATATCACGTTTATCTCAAGATATTCGAACAAAACGAAAAGACAGATCTTCCCACATACCAGAGCGAAGATCACCAGATGAAGCCAGAGGAAGGAAAAGCAGCCCCCTTCCTGATACTGTAGCCGTTAAGGGAGCAAGAGTTGAAAGCATTGCGTGAATACCGCCAACAGAACCTGGCCAGGCACCGGATCAGACCATCCTCCTCCTCCACGCGGGTACTGACCCTATTTGTCCAGAAAAAAGATGGGAAACTGAGACTGTGCGTGGATTTCTGGGGACGAAATGCAGTATCACAAAGGGACAGGTATCCTCTGCCATTGATCGATAAAGCATTGGACTGACTAGGATGGGCCAAACACTAGACGAAGTTGGATATCAAGGACACATATCGCAACATAAGGATAGCCAAAGGAGATGAGTGGAAAACGGCTTTCAGCACGAGATATGGACTATTCGAATATTTAGTCATGCCCTTTGGATTATCCAATGCACCAGCCACATTCCAATGGTAGATCAATTCCAAGTTCAGCAAATACTAGGACATATGGTGTATCGTCTATCTAGATGATATCCTCAGCTATTCGGACGACATCGAACAACACCACCAGGACATACGGAATGTCCTGCAGGCATTGAGGGAAGCCAAAGGCAAACTAAAACCTTCGAAATGCGACTTCTCTATGAACGAAGTCGAATCCGCAGGTTTTATCGTCAACCGTGAAGGAATACGAGCCGATCCAGTCATGACAGCAGCTATCGATGAATGGAAGGCACCCAAGAGTGTAAAAGGCGTACAAAGCTTTGTGGGATTTTGCAACTTTTACCGCAGATTCATCGAAGAGTTTAGCAGGATGGCTAAACCCCTCAATGATGCGACAAAGGAAAGGAATCAAATGGGAGTGGGACGGGAAAGAACAAAGGGCATTCGACGATATGAGGAAATGACTTACTACGACACCGATATTACGACACTCCGATCCCATGCTAACCATTATAATCCAGACAGATGCATCCAACGATGTATGCTCTGATATCCTCTCCCAAGAGAGCGAGAACGGATTATGGAGACTGGTCGCGTTTCGATCAAAAACAATGTTAAAGGCAGAGCAAAACTATGACATTCACGGCAAGGAACTATTAACCCTTGTTCAAGTAGTCAAAGACCGAAGGAAGTACACGCTAGGAAGTCAACCCGTGATCCGTATTATCATGGACCACAAGAACCTACTAGCGTTTACTACCACCAAGGAACTCAATAGATGACAGATTAGGTGGAGCGAGACGTTAAGACAATACCACCTTCAAATCGAATACCGACCAGGAAATGAAGGAGGAAAGCCGAAAGCATTGACTCGGAGAACAGAAGACTTTCCCGACAAACAAGAAACATGGTCACAATAACAAAGAATACTGCTACTTAAAGAGAAGTACCGAGCAAAAGAAGAGGACGAAGAAAGTGGATATGAATCTCTAAATGAAACAACCGTGGCCACAAGAAACAATGATGGATGCGAAGAATGGATAAAAAGAAAGACCGCCAATGACCAGGAAATCATTGAGATAAGGAAGGCCTTGAAGTGAGGCCTAAAACAGATGAAAGAAGTAGCCCTGGCGGTATACCGGGAAAAAATGGATACCTATGGTATGACGACAAGGTAAGACTCCCAGACAAAGAAGCCTTGCGGACGGAAAGGATAAGACGAACTTGTGACATCCCACCTGTGGGACACGGCGGAACGGCAAAAACAAGAGGGTTAATTCAATGATCATACTACTGGCCATCGATGCGTGACGACCTTAAAAGATATGTGAAGAATTGGGACAGGTGTCAGATAACGGAAACAGTTAAACACGCATCCTATGGGCTGCTCAAACCACTTGAAACTCCTGGAAGACCATGGTAATCAATCGCAATGGACTTCATCACAGGATTACCTGAATCAAACAGTTATGACGCCATATGGGTCATTATTGACTGCCTCACCAAAATGGTGCACTTTATACCATGCAGAACAGATATGACAACACCACAATTCTTGAATCCGTTTAAAGACCAGGTCTTTAGACTACACGGCCTGCCAAAGGATATTACCTCCGACAGAGGATCCCTCTTCACGTTAGACACATGGAACGAAATCACACAACAGTTAAGTGTGAGCTGACACTTGAGCACAGCCTTCCACCCGCAAACAGATGGCCAGACCGAAAGAATGAACATGATATTGGAACAATATCTGCGAGCCTATGCCAGCTGTCAGCAAAATGATTGGACGGAATTCCTATCCACTGCAGAATTCGCATACAACAACGGATGAGAAGAAACGATAAAGGCCACACTCTTCTTCGCGAAGTACAGATATGACCCATCATTCAACCCGGCACAATATCAGGTGCTGTGAAAGATAACACAGGCCAATGGTATGACAAAAGTACAGGATACATTGCGCGACAAAATAACTCTAGCATAAATGAGTGAAAAAGAAAAGGGCGATAAGCACTGGAAACCGGACACGAACCTCACCGTCGGCGACAAGGTGTGGTTGATACCACGCAATATCACGACCACAAGGCCTTTGAAGAAGCTAGATTACAAGAAACTTGGACCCTTCAGGATAACCGAACAGGTCGGCTTGCGAGCATATAAACTCGCCCTCCCCGCCGCGATAAAACAAACTCATCCAACATTCCACATGTGCCTTCTCGAACCCTACGCAGAAACCTCTTTTCCCTCGCAAACGAAAGTCCCCCCTCCACCTATTCACAAAGGCGGACAAGACGAATATGAACTCGAAGAAATACTCTACTCTCGCTTGCACTATGGCAAACTACAGTACCGTGCCAAGTGGACTGGTTGCTCCCCCGAACACGATCAAGAGTGGTACCCAGCCACCAACTTTACCAATGCTAAAGATGTTGACCTCCTCTTCCACTAGCGCTACCCATGCAAACCAGCAACTGACAGTCCGCACTGAAGTGGAAGAAAACTGTCAGGTGGCGGTTGAGGACTGCAAAGAATTCGAACGAAGTGTACTGCAAGCACAGAAAGAAGTGGGAGAAGGGGAAAAGCAGAAGAAAGACCACGCAAAGAAGACGTGGACGGCGTGCACCAACGGCGAGTGCACGGTACACCGCGAGGCAAAAGAACAACAGTGGTGATGGCCAACAGAGGCCACCACAACAAGAGACTCATACGATGATAAGGAGTGGGCAAACTCCTGGCAACAACAAAGCTGGGAAGGAGAAACCCCAACTAACCTGACAGGGCCAAGACACATCAGGATCGATTGGCAGAATTGTATGCACAGGTTCTGCCCCTACCACAGAAGGGAAGAAGGAAAAGCACGACAGGTGGCGAGGATGGAGCAGTGCAAGAAGGGGGGGCATAAAGTTACTTTTGCCTCCAAGGACGCCCTGAGAGACACTATCCGCACCCAGGACGGAACGATAACTGAGCAAAAAGAAATGATAACGGAGCTGCAAGAAACCTGGGAAAGACTGCGAAGGACAGGCGAGGGACTACAGGATGTAAAAAAGATGGTTCGAGAGCAGAGGGAGAGACAAGACTGGGAACGATGGACCTGGAAGGAAGTCCAAGACTGGCTCCTTGAGGAATACAACTTGGCGAAATACCAGGAGCTACGAACACACAACTACGGGGCATCCATTGAGGCAAGGGGAAAGAGAAGGAGATACACATATCCTCAGGGACTGAGGATAAGGGTGAGGGGAGCTAGTGTCACGATCTCACTACAGGAGCACTAGCCAGGTGACGGCAGCGAGGAAAAGGTTTCACATATGACGTCGTTTAGACGTCATACAGTTAAGTTATTCTTTCACGCACATGACATCATTAGCAGGTCATGGGGCTTGATTATGTTGATTGCAATTCACACATGACATACGGTTGACGTCATGGGAAGAGTCTAGGCTGGCCGGCAAGGCTTACCGGTAAGGCAAACTCGTTTATGTTTCGCGTGTGACCTCGTTAGTAGGTCATGTGGTTTGTTTAAGCGTTTGCTTTACATTGTGTTTGATTTATGTTTCCGCATATGACTTGTTTGAGTCAGGTGATGGATTTTGCACCTGACCTCGCTTGAGGAGCAGGGTTGGGTTAGGGTTGCAGGAAGAAGGCTATATAAGGGCTGGGTTTTCACAGATGGGTTAGCTCTTCACGCAATCATCTACTGTTATTTCTTATCTACTACTTTATGATCTTTACAATATAAAAACCTTTACACTCCACTCCTATCCGCTAGATGGATCCGCTTTGGACTCAAGAACCTATTCGCTACACGGGTCGGGTTAACAGAATACAAGACTGATACTCTTGGGGCTGTTGAGAAACCAATTCTCACGTGCGAATACTGAGATAGGGCCTAGAGACTCGAGGAGCTCTAGGATACAGCGCAGCGCAGGTCGGAGGAACAAACCAGGGTCGTTACCTGTCGCAAGTAACACAAGTAGTGTGAAACTGTAACGACCATGCCCTTATGGGTTGTGTGGATACAGCAGTGGAGTTTCCCAATGACAAACTGCCTGTGCTTTGTAAACCAACAAGTGGGGAATTCCGAGCCGCTGTTTCAGATACCACATCAGCAACACTGTGAGAAGAATACAAGCATGCATGCCCAGACAAGGTTCCTGAAATGCTACCATGCGTGCGTAAGATCAAAGACTGCATTCTGCTAAAGGATCCAGCCAACCTAAAAAACCAACCTACATACTCAATTCTGGAAGCGTATAGAGAGAAACTTATGAACTGGATTAACGAGAAGCTGAGGGCCGGGGTAATGGTACAAGAGGAAGTCCCCGGAGTGGCACCCATGCTCGTGAAACCAAAATCAGACAGGAGGATCTGCCCCGTGGTAGATTTGAATGTGTTAAATTACAACACGATCATGGATAGTCTATCGATCCCCAACCTGCACCAGATCCAGAACGACATTGGACGTGCAAAATTCCGCAGTAAGATCGATCTAAGTGATGCATACTTCCAAACACGAGTGGACAAGGACAGCATTAGGTTCCACTCGTTTAAAATCCCATTTGCCGGATTTGTTAGCAAAGTAATGCTACAAGGAGAGATGAATGCACCGGGGGCATTTATGCGAATAATGGAAGACCTCCTGAGCGAATTCCTACATCATTTTGTATGGCTGTTCATTGATGATATCCTCATATTCTCGGACACCACAGAAGAACATAAAAACAACATACGGCAAATGTGTGAGCAACTCAGAAAGTCAAAATTCTACGCTAGCAAAAAGAAGTCAGCACTGTTTACAGGTAAACTGGAAGTGCTAGGGCACATGGTGGATAACTATGGAATACATGCCTCTCCTCCGAAAATATCAACCATTGCAGGGTTGAAGACACCTCAAAACAAGAAAGCATTACAACGGTTCCTTGGAATAGTAAATCACTTGGCCCAATCCCTCCCATACCATGCGACTCTAACGGCACCGCTAACGAATCTAATGGGAAATGCTGAATTCGTATGGACACCCACCCATCAGACCATATTCGAGATGGTCACGAAAAGGATTGTTGATCACCAAGTCATGCGACCAATAGACATACGGAGTGATAAGCCGATTTGGTTATATACCGACTCCTCAGATTTGGAAATGTGATCATGGGTTGGACAGGGACCAACTTATAGGATGGCTCAACCCGCCATATTTCACAGCAGGAAGTTCTGCAATGCACAGATAAATTAGGCAACTACCGATAAGGAGGCCTTAGCAATAGTGGAGGCGCTTCACCGGTTCCACAATGTACTAATGGGAAATTCTTTTGCAATAATTACAGACCACCAGCCCCTGATACGTCTACGAATTGTGAAGAACCCATGTAGAAACCAAGTCTGAAGGCTTAGTGCTGGAGGAAAATGCGATGAGAAGATAGCGAACGCACCAGGAATCATGAACCATTTAACTGATTCCCTTTCCCGGATATACGAGGGACGCTCAGACTTGAACCCACTCTATGTTCATGAATATACAAAGGAATCGGATAACATCTTGGATAACACAGTCTACAAGCAAGAATCAAACACCATGCAGCCCAAGTAAGATATCCCCCCTACCTCCCCTCCTTACTCATATACTGAGTACACCAATGTGGCCCCCTGTGCCTCCTGCAAGCCCCTGCTCAATCACTGCGCACAATGATTGAGAAGACAAGTGCACCATACGCAGCAGACCACCCGAGGAACTCTAACATAGCAAGCTGCACTATTCGCATTGTTACGTGGACTATTGTCCATATCACCAAACTGAGATCAAGTTCACGAGTAGCCACCCCAAGCGGCAAGACAAATCAACTCCCCCACCTCCGAGCTATAACGGGGGCACCCCTAGGAAGATGGATTCCAAGGTTGCAACCGCACCAAACAACTTCAAACTTATTGCCAAAAGTTCACACAGATGTACGAGTAAAGTAGACGGTAAAACTTAATATCATTAAGCCTGACGCTTCACTCAATTAAGGTCTCGAGAGGATTGATTGTTGGAGTACGAGAGTTCTCGCATAGATGTTCAGGTA
>PYWC01000042.1:133202-211156 GCA_003182015.1 Tuber magnatum
GACCTTGTCTGTATGGAAGTCACATTTTGAAGTCTTCAGTTTGACCATGCACGGTTGCGTTGTTTTTGTTCGTCCGCAAGGCGTAGGAGTGGCAGGTCCATCACCTGCATCTACTTGTCGTTGGTCTGTTCCTGCTTAATCGTGGTTCGGAACCCCAGCTGCTTGGGGCAACCTTCAAGGAAGCCTTGAATTGTTTCGGGTGCATTGTTGAAGTTTGTGGCGTGATACCACTCCTGGTCATATTCCGGCGTGTAATCTGTCCACAGAGCACAGTATTGCAGTCTACTGTAGTGCAAGCGGGAGTCGATTGTCTCGTCGAGTGCGTATTCCTCTTCTCCGTCTAAGTGAATAGGTGGAGACGGGAGTTTCTTTTGGGAGGGAAGGAGTTTTCTTGGTAGGGTTCGAGGAGGCTACGGTGGAATGTTGGATGAGCCTGCTTAATTGAGGTGGGGAGGGCGAGTTTATCTGCTCGCAATCCGACTCATTCGATTATCTTGAATGGTCCGAGTTTCTTGTTGTCCAGCTTCTTCGACGGCCTCCTGGTCCAGATATTGGGTGGTATCTACCACACTTTGTCGCCGACCGTAAAGTTTGGGTCTGGTTTCAGGTGCTTATCGCTGTTTTCCTTCTGTCTCTTTCGTGCTAGAGTCATTTCGTCTGGTAAGATGTCCTGTACCCTTGTCAGGTCATCGGCCTGTCTTATCATTGGTGGCACTCAATATTGTGTCGGGTCGAATGAGGTGTCGTATCCATAGTTCGCAAAGAAGGGTGTGGTTTTTATCCTTTCTTGTTGTCCATTGTTGTATGCGAATTCAGCTGTATATTGGAACCCCGTCCAATCATTTTGGTGGTAGTTGACATAGGCCCGCAGATCTTGTTCCAATATGGCGTTCGTTTGTTTGGTCTGGCCATCCGTTCGCAGATGGAAGACCGTGCTCAAGTGTTAGCTGACACTTAATTGTCCCCTGATTTCTTTCCATACTTCCGATATGAAGACGCTTCCTACGTTGAAGGGAATATTCTTTGGTAGGCCGTGGAGTCCAAAGACCTGGTCATTAAACAGATTAAAGAATTGTGGTGTTGTCATATCCATTCTGCATGGTATAAAGTACACCGTTTTCCTAAGTCGGTCGATAACGGCACAGATGGCATTATAACCGCTTGATTCTGGTAGCCCGGTGATGAAATACATCGTAATCGATTGCCATGGCCTTCCTCGAGTTTCGAGTGGTTTGAGTAGTCCGTAGAGTGCGTGTTTAACTGTTTTCGTTCACTGACATGTGTCGCAATTCTTCAAATATCTTTTAATATCGTCCCGCATCGACAGCCAGTAGTAGGATCTTTGCATGAGCGCTGTCGTTTCTGCCGTTCCGCCGTGTCCTACGGGTTGGATGTCGTGGTTGCTCCTTATCATTTCCATTTGTAAGGCTTCCTCGTCCAGGAGCCTTATCTTGTCGTCATACCATAGGTACCCGTTCTCCTCCCAACCTAGCCCGAGGGCTACTCCTTTCATTTGTTTTAGGCCTCCGTCCAAGCCCTGCTTTATCTGCTTGCTTTCCTGGTCCCTAGTCGTGCTTCCTTTTATCTATTCTGCGTATCATTCTTCGTTGTTGGTAGCCGTGGTTATTTCGTTCAGGGATTCGTATCCACTCTCTTCGTCTTTTTCTTTCGCAAAGTACTTCTCTTTGGGGAGAAGTATTCCTGGTCGTTGCAACCGTGTTTCTTCTTTGTCGGAGAAGTCCTCCGTCTGTCGAGTGAATGCGTTCCGCTTTCCTCCTTCCTTTCCCGGTCGGTATTCTATTTGGGGATGGTATTGGCTTAAGGTCATGCGCCATCTGATCTGTCTTCTATTGAGTTCCTTGGTGGTTGTAAACACTAGTAGGTTCTTGTGGTCCGTGATAACCCGGATCGCCAGTTGGCTTCCTAGCGTATACTTGCTCCAGTCCTTACGCACTTTGACAATGGGTAACAGTTCCTTATCGTGAATATCGTAGTTTCGATCTGACTTTGACATTGTTTTTGATCGAAACTCGACCGGTCTCCATAGTCAGTCCTCACCTTCTGCAGAGCGGATACCGGAAGATATGTAGTTGGATGCGTCCGTTTCGGTCATGATGGGTAGTGTGGAGTCAAAATGTCGCGATATCGGTGTTGTTGTAAGTCGTTCTCTCATGTCGTCGAATGCTTGTTGCTTTTCTGCCCATTCCTATTTGACTCCTTTCTTTGTTGCATCGTAGAGTGGTTTAGCTATGCTGCTAAATCCTGCGCTGAACCTTCGGTAGAAGTTGCAAAAGGCAACAAAGCTTTGCACTCGCTTTACACTCTTAGGTGCTTTCCAGTCGTCGATAGCTGCCGTTTTAACTGGGGCGGTCCGTACTCCTTCAGGGTTGACGATAAATCCTATGTATTTGACCTTGTCTGTATGGAAGTCACATTTTGAAGTCTTCAGTTTGACCTTGGCTTCTCTGAATGCCTGTAAGACATTCCGTATGCCTAGGTGCTGTTGCTCCATGTTGTCTCAATAGATAAGGATATCGTGCCAATAGATAAGACAGCATATGTCCAGGTACTTGCTCAACTTGAAGCTGATACATCGTTGGAATGTCACTGGTGCATTGGATAATCCAAAGGGCATGACAAAATATTCGAATAGTCCATATCACATCATGAGAGCCATCTTCCACTCGTCTCCTTCGGCTATCCTTATGTTGTGATATCCGTCCTTAATATCCAACCTCCTGTAGTGTTTGGCCCGTCCTGGTCGGTCCAATGCTTCGTTGGTCAATGGTACAGGGTACCTGTCTTGTTGTGATACTGAGTTCAGCCCCTGGAAGTCTATGCAATGTTTTAGTTTCCCATCCTTCTTTCGGACAAATAGGAGGGGTGCCCCCGCCGACGAGGACGATGGTCTGATCCCCTCCCTGGCCAGGTTCTGTGGGAGGTATTCTTGCAGTGCCTGCAATTCTTCTTCCCTTAATGGGTAGAGTTTCATGAAGGGCGCCGCCTTCCCATCCTCTAACTTGATCTCATGATCTTCACTCTTGTGTGTGGGAAGTTGCGTCCTTTCATTCCCTTCGAATATTCCAAGATGGTTGTGGTATTCTTTCGGAACCAGTTGCCTCCGAGTTAATTTCCCCTTCTTGGCTTCTTCTTTCACCACTAGCCATGTGCTAATCGTGGACGCTTCTGCTATCATTGGTCTGTCTTCTTCCTCATCCCATTTGAGGATCCCTATCCGTTCCCCGCTCCGATATAGTTGACTGAAAGCATTGGCTGATATGAAGGATATCCGCAGGGGTTTCTCTTCTGTCGTTTTAGTGGGGGTGTTGTCCTTGGGGGTTCCTCGTCCAGTATTGTCAAATCCTCCCTCTCCTCCTTTGGTCTTATCCAGGTCTCGGACTTCATGGAGCTCCCTGGTAGCGATACTTTCGATAATCATCTGGGCTATACGATCACCCTTTTCGATCGTACAGTCCTCCTCCTTCTGGTTTATTAGTAGGACTTTCACCTCGCCCCTATGGTCCACATCAATCTCTCCCACGCCTGTGGTAATGCCATGTCGGGCGGCCATACCACTGCCTAGAGTGATTCTTGCATAGGTGCCGTCCTGTAGTCCTACAGCACTTCCTATTGGTATCCTCTTTTGTTCACTTGTGAGAACCATCCGGTCTTCTGTGCTGTACTGGTCATGACCCGCCGCCTTCTTCGATCCTTGTGTTGCTTTTCTAGCATTCGGGGCTGACACTTGTACCCTTATGCTTTCATCGTGGGGGATCGTTTCTTCGTGTCCTGTATCCATGTGGAGTATCTGAGTCCTCAGGTTTTCCTGTATTGCTTTCTCTTCGGGTATCGTTTCAATCGTGGGGGAAGTTTCCAGGCAAAACTGTGCGCAGAAGTTGCCATTGAAGTTGATTTGACCTTTCTCCCAGTCGATGTTGAGGTTGTGTCGTATTAGCCATGGCATTCCTGGTATAGCATTGTTGTAACGTGTTCGGGCTAGGCCCTAGTCACGTAAAGATACAATAGGAGCAGAAGGATTAAAAATCAAAACGAAGCGAGCGCTGCTTGCTAAAGGAGGCTTCGAACGGGGTATAATAGGAGATCAAAGAAGTAACCGTTCAACCAAGTATATTTAAGAATACTATCTGTCGAAGTCTGCTGTTTCCATCGCGGGAATCAGCGGTCTTTAAATACAGCATATCGCTTATTTCCAGTATGAGCGATATTGCAAAACAATGTGTGTATCAACTGATAGCACACGAAACAATACAAGTATCAAACGATACTGTGAAACCAAACATAAAACAATGTGTGTATCAACCGATAGCACACGAAACAATACAAGTATCAAACGATACTGTGAAACCAAACATAAAACAATGTGTGTATCAACCGATAGCACACGAAACAATACAAGTATCAAACGATACTGTGAAACCAAACATAAAACAATGTGTGTATCAACCGATAGCACACGAAACAATACAAGTATCAAACGATACTGTGAAACCAAACATAAAACAATGTGTGTATCAACCGATAGCACACGAAACAATACAAGTATCAAACGATACTGTGAAACCAAACATAAAACAATGTGTGTATCAACCGATAGCACACGAAACAATACAAGTATCAAACGATACTGTGAAACCAAACATAAAACAATGTGTGTATCAACCGATAGCACACGAAACAATACAAGTATCAAACGATACTGTGAAACCAAACATAAAACAATGTGTGTATCAACCGATAGCACACGAAACAATACAAGTATCAAACGATACTGTGAAACCAAACATAAAACAATGTGTGTATCAACCGATAGCACACGAAACAATACAAGTATCAAACGATACTGTGAAACCAAACATAAAACAATGTGTGTATCAACCGATAGCACACGAAACAATACAAGTATCAAACGATACTGTGAAACCAAACATAAAACAATGTGTGTATCAACCGATAGCACACGAAACAATACAAGTATCAAACGATACTGTGAAACCAAACATAAAACAATGTGTGTATCAACCGATAGCACACGAAACAATACAAGTATCAAACGATACTGTGAAACCAAACATAAAACAATGTGTGTATCAACCGATAGCACACGAAACAATACAAGTATCAAACGATACTGTGAAACCAAACATAAAACAATGTGTGTATCAACCGATAGCACACGAAACAATACAAGTATCAAACGATACTGTGAAACCAAACATAAAACAATGTGTGTATCAACCGATAGCACACGAAACAATACAAGTATCAAACGATACTGTGAAACCAAACATAAAACAATGTGTGTATCAACCGATAGCACACGAAACAATACAAGTATCAAACGATACTGTGAAACCAAACATAAAACAATGTGTGTATCAACCGATAGCACACGAAACAATACAAGTATCAAACGATACTGTGAAACCAAACATAAAACAATGTGTGTATCAACCGATAGCACACGAAACAATACAAGTATCAAACGATACTGTGAAACCAAACATAAAACAATGTGTGTATCAACCGATAGCACACGAAACAATACAAGTATCAAACGATACTGTGAAACCAAACATAAAACAATGTGTGTATCAACCGATAGCACACGAAACAATACAAGTATCAAACGATACTGTGAAACCAAACATAAAACAATGTGTGTATCAACCGATAGCACACGAAACAATACAAGTATCAAACGATACTGTGAAACCAAACATAAAACAATGTGTGTATCAACCGATAGCACACGAAACAATACAAGTATCAAACGATACTGTGAAACCAAACATAAAACAATGTGTGTATCAACCGATAGCACACGAAACAATACAAGTATCAAACGATACTGTGAAACCAAACATAAAACAATGTGTGTATCAACCGATAGCACACGAAACAATACAAGTATCAAACGATACTGTGAAACCAAACATAAAACAATGTGTGTATCAACCGATAGCACACGAAACAATACAAGTATCAAACGATACTGTGAAACCAAACATAAAACAATGTGTGTATCAACCGATAGCACACGAAACAATACAAGTATCAAACGATACTGTGAAACCAAACATAAAACAATGTGTGTATCAACCGATAGCACACGAAACAATACAAGTATCAAACGATACTGTGAAACCAAACATAAAACAATGTGTGTATCAACCGATAGCACACGAAACAATACAAGTATCAAACGATACTGTGAAACCAAACATAAAACAATGTGTGTATCAACCGATAGCACACGAAACAATACAAGTATCAAACGATACTGTGAAACCAAACATAAAACAATGTGTGTATCAACCGATAGCACACGAAACAATACAAGTATCAAACGATACTGTGAAACCAAACATAAAACAATGTGTGTATCAACCGATAGCACACGAAACAATACAAGTATCAAACGATACTGTGAAACCAAACATAAAACAATGTGTGTATCAACCGATAGCACACGAAACAATACAAGTATCAAACGATACTGTGAAACCAAACATAAAACAATGTGTGTATCAACCGATAGCACACGAAACAATACAAGTATCAAACGATACTGTGAAACCAAACATAAAACAATGTGTGTATCAACCGATAGCACACGAAACAATACAAGTATCAAACGATACTGTGAAACCAAACATAAAACAATGTGTGTATCAACCGATAGCACACGAAACAATACAAGTATCAAACGATACTGTGAAACCAAACATAAAACAATGTGTGTATCAACCGATAGCACACGAAACAATACAAGTATCAAACGATACTGTGAAACCAAACATAAAACAATGTGTGTATCAACCGATAGCACACGAAACAATACAAGTATCAAACGATACTGTGAAACCAAACATAAAACAATGTGTGTATCAACCGATAGCACACGAAACAATACAAGTATCAAACGATACTGTGAAACCAAACATAAAACAATGTGTGTATCAACCGATAGCACACGAAACAATACAAGTATCAAACGATACTGTGAAACCAAACATAAAACAATGTGTGTATCAACCGATAGCACACGAAACAATACAAGTATCAAACGATACTGTGAAACCAAACATAAAACAATGTGTGTATCAACCGATAGCACACGAAACAATACAAGTATCAAACGATACTGTGAAACCAAACATAAAACAATGTGTGTATCAACCGATAGCACACGAAACAATACAAGTATCAAACGATACTGTGAAACCAAACATAAAACAATGTGTGTATCAACCGATAGCACACGAAACAATACAAGTATCAAACGATACTGTGAAACCAAACATAAAACAATGTGTGTATCAACCGATAGCACACGAAACAATACAAGTATCAAACGATACTGTGAAACCAAACATAAAACAATGTGTGTATCAACCGATAGCACACGAAACAATACAAGTATCAAACGATACTGTGAAACCAAACATAAAACAATGTGTGTATCAACCGATAGCACACGAAACAATACAAGTATCAAACGATACTGTGAAACCAAACATAAAACAATGTGTGTATCAACCGATAGCACACGAAACAATACAAGTATCAAACGATACTGTGAAACCAAACATAAAACAATGTGTGTATCAACCGATAGCACACGAAACAATACAAGTATCAAACGATACTGTGAAACCAAACATAAAACAATGTGTGTATCAACCGATAGCACACGAAACAATACAAGTATCAAACGATACTGTGAAACCAAACATAAAACAATGTGTGTATCAACCGATAGCACACGAAACAATACAAGTATCAAACGATACTGTGAAACCAAACATAAAACAATGTGTGTATCAACCGATAGCACACGAAACAATACAAGTATCAAACGATACTGTGAAACCAAACATAAAACCCTAGTAACCCGTACCGGTTACAATTGTGCTTATGCAAATGCGCCACTGGGAATGTTATTACTACATGGCGCGCCCCTATCTCCATAACCTCCCGTGCGATATGGGTAATAGGTCCTGCCTTGCTTTTTTCCCCATTGACGACGAATGTGTTCCTGGGTTACTTGATCATTTCCAGGGGTATCCCGTGGACTTCGCAGAAGTTTCTGTCAATGAAGTCCTCGGTAGCCCCCAAGTCTAGCATTGCGTTCGTTTCTGTTTCCTTGTTGCTCGTGCATAGTTTTATCTTTATCATGAGCTGTTCATTATCGCAACTGTCCATGCTGTTCACCCTTGCCTTATTGTCTTTTGCTGTTGATATGTGTGCGATGCTGGTGGGTCTGCTTCATCCGTCATCCCTCAGACCACTCTTTGCTGGTGACTTTATTCATTTACAGTCTCCGGTTCGGCGGTGTTCTCTGTCGTTCCCAGTTCTTGAATCTTTGGCTCTGTCCGCCTGCAGTCCTTGATGAAGTGACCCTTTAATCTGCACCGGAGACAAGCGTTCCCCTTTCTCCTTCTCTGGTATTCCTGGTCCGAGAGGCGTTGGAATCTCCTGCTCCATCTTCCTACTGCATCCAGGTCCATTAGATCCCCTCCTGTTGCTTGCTTTGGAGGGGCCGTCAGATAGCAAGTTCCATTGTCATCTCGTAGGATGGTCGGTTTTCTCGTGTCCCTCGTCTTATTCCGAACGTGGTTGACTATGTTGCTCTTGTTTTCCTTCTCGATTGCCCTTGTGGCGATGTTCTCTGTCGTCCGGAACAAGTGGTCGCAGTCTTGCCAAGCTTTTTGGATTATTCAGTTACTTGCCCCAAGAAGGGTTCGCCATTCGGTACTGTCGTCATATGCGGCCTCGATGGCTATCATGGGGAACTTGTGCCAGAAGTTGTAGAAGTTATCCCTTCCTTGCCACATCGCGTCCAACTTCAGGCAGGCCTTTTCCTTGGCATCTCAATCCCCGAACTGGGTCCGGAGCATCTCCTTGAGTTCGACCCATGTTGTCCATACTCTTTCTGGACTTCCTTCGATGTATGGCATGATCCATTGGCCCGCCACTCCCCTCAGTGGGCTTTTGGCGAATGCAATTTTTATCGCATCCTTGCCTTCCTCATACCCCTTGACTTTGAAATATTGGTCCAACTGACTCAGGAACTGTCTTAGTTCAGTGCAGTGCCCCGTGAACAAAATCGGGTTCTATAGGCTAGGGCCTTGACTCTGGGTGGGTATTCATCCTTGAGGGGAATCGGGTTAACTGCTCTTCCATCATGACGCGAGCATTCGTGGTAATCTCCTTTGGGGGTGCTAGGGTTGCGCCTGAGGCCACGCTTGCTTGCCGTAGAGTTCCTTCACCGGAGTTATCAGGTGGTGAGGTCCTTTCCGCTGTAACTGGGCTTGCCGCTCGTGATGGCTGCCTTGCTGCTTCTCCTGAGGCTGTATCTAGTTGTTCTAGGTTTAAGTTTTTGTCATTGAGGCAGATATCTCCTTTGTTGTCTTGAGTGAATGTCATACCACCTGGGGTTGCTGTTGTGTTGTCATTAGGTGTTGCAGGAGACGCAACCAAATGTTAAGGTTTCCCACTGCTTGTGTTGCTCGCGACAGGTAATGACTTCGGTCACCTTCTGAACTGCGCTGCCTGTGTCCTAGAGCCCCTCAAGTCTCTAGGCCCTATCTTAGTATTCCGATTAAGAATCGGTTTCTCACGAGGGCCGAAGTAGCGGTCTTTGTTTGGTCAACCAGATCTGTGTACAGGATTGGTTCCTGACCCTTTAGTTGATGCATCCAGCGGATAGGGTTGGAGCGTAAAGGTTTTTGTATTGTAAATATCGTAAAGTAGTAGATAGAAAAGAATCGTAGATGGGTGCGTGAAGAGCTAACCAATCTGTGAAAAGCAAGCCTTTATATAGGCCTCTTCCCGTAACCGTAACCCTGCCCTGATCCTCAAGCGGGGTCAGGTGCAAAATCCATTACCTGACTTTGAACAAGGCATGTGTGCAACGTAAATCAAAGGCAATATAACTAAATCAACCACACGACCTACTAACAAGGTCATGCGTGAAACATAAACGAGTAAGCCTTGGCAGTAAGCCTTACCGGCCACCCTCGACTCTCCCCATGACGTTAGGTGTATGTCATGTACGAAATGCAATTAACATAAACGAGCCCCATGACCCGCTAACGAGGTCATGTGCGTAAAACCAATTGAAACATAAACAAGCCCCATGACCTGCTAACAAGGTCATGTGTGTGAAAGAACAACTTAACTGTATGACGTCTAAACGACGTCATATGTGAAACTCTTTCCCTGCTGCCGTCACCTAGCTAGCGCTCCTCTAGCCAGACCGGGACAGATGACCAGGTCCTATATAATCTCTGCAATACTAAACCCGGAAGCTCCCGCATTCCAAATGTCCGACAGTCCGCCACCCGTCAAACGAGCACAACCAATGAAACCCTTTAACAATGCAACAATAGTCTCAGTGATACCCTGAACAATGGATGAATATCAGCGAGAATTATATGGTATCTTGTAAGACAACGAAGAGGAGGACCAACCCGAAGTGACCAGAGGAAGCGAGATGGAAGACGAGCAGGACACCTGACAAACGGTAAATGGGATGATTGGAACATTCCATGTGCAAATGGTTGCAGCATACCGAAAGGAACCAATAGTGCAAAAGGTTAACGAAACCATGGACTCCACAGGAGATTTGCCCTCCTGCAAGGTCGCAAAGGGAATGTTGTACACTAAAACATGACATGGGGAGGAATGCCTGTATATTCCGAAATATTGCACTAAGACAGTACGTTATAGCCACGATCAACAATAAAGACCATCACGGCGCAGAATGAAACTTGCGGTACGCTACCAAGTACCTGTTCTGGCCTGAAATGCGCAAGGATTTCAGAGCATACATGGCGCAATTCCACACCTGCCAAGTGAACCAGGAACCCACAAAGTTACTGGAAGGAAAGTCCAGACGATTATCCTTCCATCAGATATTTTTGAATCAATAGACATTGACTTTGCTGCATCATTCCACAATTCATGGGGATACGACATGATTCTAGTGGCCCTTGATAGGTTTTCTGGATTTACATGGCTCATACCACCAAACAAGGAAGTAACGCCAATAACAACGTGGGAAATGCTATGCAACAGCATATTTACACCTCACGGCTATTGGACAACAATAGTAAGTGATGGGGATCCACGATTTGAGTCACATGTATGGAGACAGCAAGGTCAATCGCTAGGAATACAGCATACCAAGGCAGCACCGGGTCACCATGAGATGAACGGACAAGTTGAAAGGAAAATTGAGGTATTGAAAAGGGGTCTTTGAATCTTAGTCAATGCAAGACAAAACAATTGGTTTAACACTATGCCCGAAACGGCCGCATACTTAAATACCAGATGGTCCGAAACTCTTAGTATGCTACCATACAAAGCAGGACATGGAAAAAACTATCCGCTCTTTCCCCTGGTGAATTTCAAGAATTCCACAGTTCAAGCAGCCGACGAATTATTAAACAGACACTAAGCGATCCAGAACACTGCATTCAATGCTATCAAGCTAGCATGATTCAGCAGTATGAAGACAGCAGCAAAGCAACCCAGACACCAGACTCCAAGTGGGATAGGTAACCAGTTGCTAGTTTATAGAAACCTGTTCATGACCGAATCAGGAGAAAGCAAGAAGCTCCCACCGCACTGGTGAGGACCATTCAGAACAATCGGATATGATGACCATACAGAAAGTTAGATCCTGGAAATGGAGTGGAGAATGTATAGGAACCCAGAAGTGACATTTGATCCATGAACAGGGAAAGGATACATCCCAAACGACGATACCACGTTCCCGGGAAGAAACCATGCAAAAACACCCACTATCATAGTTGACGAGAAGCCGGAATGGGAAGTGGACGCTATATGAGACCACAGAAGACGATATGACCGCGACCAATTCCTGGTGGAATGGGTGGGATATCCGGAAACAGAAAACAGCTGGGAACCCATTGAAGGATTAGGAAACGCGATGGAAATAGTAAACCAATGGTGTGAGGAAGACAGACTGCAGAATGAGCTACCCCCTACGATAAACCATGTGACGAGGGATGGAGCGCAACCCTACTGGAAATCCAACACCTCCGCCCGGATACAGATCAAGGAATACAAGACGGGTTTTGTTCAGCCCCTTTTAAAAGTGATTTCGAAAGAAGCGAAGATGAGAAGGGGATCATGGAAGATGAGGTCGCATACCTGGCATGGTTAGCCAGAGTTGAGTGCGGAGCATAGCGAACGACGAAAACACATACTGTCCAACAGCCTTACGATGTCAATCTATGAGCAAGTGCCGTAGAGATTGCGGCATAAGCTAATGGGCCTGTTGGTTAACAGTGATATTATCCCTAGGTGATACCTTCCACACCGACTATTCATACATATATACGACAAATACCTCAAAATAACAACAGCACCAACAGGACGAATGTGGGGAGAAACGCGAAGCGATGTTTTCCGCTTCGGTAGTGGTTGCTACCTGAGTACGGAGAAATGTGGTATGTGTGTGGAAGCAGAAGAAACCGAAATTAAATACCATACTCTTCCCCTCAACACCTAAGCCAGGTGATTACCAAAGATTAGACCCGAACCTTCCCCTGAACACCTAAGCGAGACCGACACCGAGACATAAATACCACCCACCTATCTGCAAAAATAGGAAGGAACAAAGAACAATGATACCACCACCGAAAAAGACATTACAAAACACATTACTCCTATGCAGAAAAAACAGGGAATGTCGACCTGCGAAGAAATCAGCATAAAGGGACGACACCATGTTCTGGGATACCTGCTGTCCCGAGAAATTATTCTGATAAGTGCATAGTAGAAGATATTCTCTATCAATTACTATGAGGAATACTGATGAGTAGATCTCGAAACACAGGATTGGGAAGAACGGATTGTGCAGAATTCAATTGACCTACCGCACTACTGGGAATCAGGTTTCTGTGTGTGCGAAGCACCTTGTCAGGAGTGTTGGGAAAGATGGTTAGAGGGTGCACAATGGATGTTGCAGAACGATTTGAGATTGCTGGTAACCGGTACGGGTACTAGGTTATGTTTTGGGTTGGGTTTTCACAGTATCGCTTGATACTTCTATTGTTTCATGTCCTCTCGGTTTCTACACAGAATGTTTTATGTTTGGTTTCACATTATGGTTTGATAATTCTATTGTTTTGTGTGCTATTGGTTGATACACAAAATGTTTTATGTCTGGTTTCACGGTAACGGGGGCACCTCTAGGAAGATTGATCCCAGGGTTGCGACCGCACCGAACAACTTCAACCTATTGCCAAAGGTTCGCACAGATGTAAGAGTAAAGTAAATGGTAAAACTTAATATCGTTAAGCCAGACGCTTCACTCAATTAAGGTCTGGAGAGGATTGATTGTCGTAGTAGGAAAGTTCTCGCATAGACTTTCAGGTAGTTTTATTTTATGCCAGAAACTCCCCCGTCAGTTTACTCCAACCATTCAAGCACACCCTTCTCCGCTAAGGGCGGTCCGACACATCCCCTGGCACACCCTTCGGGCATGCATGTGTCGACACGCTCTAGTCAGCGTTCACCTTATGCTGTTATCGTTCCTGCGGTGCATTTCCATTTTGCCCGCCAGAAATAAAGCTTCTGCACATTGGTGTCTTGCCAGTGGCTAACAGTCAAGACAACTCATGAACTAGACTATCTATGACACCCATCCCATATGGATCGATCGCTACTTGACTCCGGAGGCTACCCTGGGTGGTTTATCTGTTTACTACTTATGGGTCTCGGGCTTCCGGTGTCTTCCGCAGGGCACTGTAGTTCGGGAGTGATCCAATGGGCGCTACCCATGGCCGCTACGTTGGACCTATCTTACATGTTGTAGGAATCATTCTTTTAGTGTCTCTGCACTTCCCTTTCAGAGCCTATAGCGTTGGGAGCACCTTTGGGCTTGGTAGGTGTAAAACTCTCCCAGTCGCACCCGCACCACCCAGGACTACCTTCAGGACCCCCATGGTTAACACCTGGTAACTGTGTCAGTTTTGGTCTATTTTACTCCGAACGACTGGCAGGAGGTACTCCACCTTCCACCCTATGCCCCCTTGTATATCTTGCGAACTGCTTACAGTCGACCGGACAGCAGCGACGTATAAGGTGTTGTATGCATGTCTGCAAAGATTCCTCCTTGCTAGACTGCCCACAACTACACAACCAGGTGCCCATGACATCCGGGCCTTCAGGCGGGGCCGGAGGGGTACGATAGGAATAATGTCTCCGATTTGCAGCTTCTTCAAAGCTGCGCAGCTCACCCAACATCATCTCCCGGAACCGCAGATTCCAGTATTATGCATGGTTTCGCGCGACAAACATTGCGGTCAGTTTTCCCGAACTCCCCGCGGCACTGCGTATTCAAGAGTAGGGTAACTCAGGAGCTTGAGGGGGTAACCCAAGCCCCATGGCAGGGTAACCCAATCCCGCGGGTAGGGGACCCTTGTTCAGTGACATGATAACTTTTTCCTGTTACCCTATCTTCAGTTACCCGGCCTAGCTGAGCAACTGTCCATTCAGAAGTCCCTAAGTACGCTGACACCGCTCCCGGGTGTATCCAGGTACCCAAGTCCCTGACCAGCCAATTCTGCTCATTCCTGGAGCCCAGGCCATTGGGTCTCCGTAGGTCAAGTACGTACTTGCCTGCCAGTTCCTACCGGTTCGCCTCCTGGCTACCTGTATGGGTATAGGTTCTGTCTGCCATAGCTCATGTAGGCTGGGTCGTTACATTCACAGTATCATTTGATACTTGTATTGTTTCGTGTGCTATCAGTTGATACACAGAATGTTTTATGTTTGGTTTCACAGTATCAGTTGATAGTTGTATTGTTTCGTGTGCTATCGGTTGATACACGCGATATTTTATGTTTGGTTTCACAGTATCGTTTGATAGTTGTATTGTTTGGTGTGCTATCGGTTGATACACGAAATGTTTTATGTTCGGTTTTAAAGTATCGTTTTATACTTACATTGTTTCGTGTGCTATCAGTTGATACACACAATGTTTTGGAATATCACTCATACTGGGGATAAGTGATATGCTGTATTTAAAGACCACTGATTTCCACGATGGAAACAGCAGACTTCGACTGACAGTATTTTAATACACTTGGTTGAACGGTTACTTCTCTGCGCTCCTATTACACCCCTTCAAAGCCTCCTTTAGTAAGCAGAGCTTGCTTTCTGTTGAACAGGAAGCCATCTATGCCTATCATACCACTGTGTGACTAGGGCCTGGCCCCAACACGTTACCTTGTTTTAACGGCAGCAAGTGGTTCGAAACATGCCTGCATCAGGTCTGAGCAATCTACAAAGTGCGAAACCGAAGGTAGCAGCGGGGAGTAGCAGAACCAAGCAAGGTTGGGCTCCGCCAACACAATACCATGGAGTCATTAGAAACTCGAAGTGGGAAGTAGGTCCTGCAAGAAGGCCTTACCAAAAGAAGGCAACCCAAGAAACCCCAAAGGGCGCAGGAGTGACTTCTCAATTGATGAAGCAGAGAGACCATTTACGCGAGATTTGGCCAAGGAGACCATGAGCGAATCGACTGACGAGTTAGGTGTAACGACCCAGCATACGTGAGCTATGGCAGCCGGAACCTACACCCATACAGGTAGTCTGGAGGCGAACTGGTAGGAACCGGCAGGCAAGTGAGTACTTGACCTACGGAGACCCGATGGCCCGGGCTCCGAGATGAGCAGACTTAGTGGACACAAGTATTTAGGTACATGGCTACGCCCAAGGTTGGTGTCAGCGTACTTAGGGACCTATGAAGGGCCAATACACAGCTAGGCTGGGTAACTAGAGAAAGGCCGAGTGTGTCTATCCCCGGAAGTGGGATAGATAGGGTAACAGGAGAAAATCCACTTGTCCACCGGACAAGATTACCCTACCCTCAGAACAGGGTTACCCTGCCTTGAGGCTTGGATTACCCTGTTCAAGGGCCTGAGTTACCCTACCTCCCAATACGAAGTCCCTCGGGGAGTTTGGGAAAAATGACTGGAATGTTTGTCACACGAAGCCATGCATAATACTGGAATCTGGGGTTCCGGGAGATGCTATTGGGCGAGCTACGCAGCTACGGAGAAGCTGTAAATTGAAGACATTATTCCTATCATGCCCCTCCGGCCCCGCCTTGAGGCCCGGACGTCATGGGCAAACGGTTGTGTAGTTGTGTGCAGTCTAGCAAAGGAGGATCTTTGGAGACCTGCTTGCAACACCGTATACGTTGCTGCCGTCCGGTCGACCGTAAGCTGTTCGCAGGATATATAAGGGGGCATAGGGTGGAAGGTGGAGTACCTCCTCCAAGTTGTTCGGAGTAAAACGGACCAAAACTGACGGAGTTAACGGGAGTTAACCGTGGGGGTCCCGAAGGTAGTCCCGGGTGGTGCCGGGACGACTGGGAACGTTTTGCACCTACCACGCCCAAGGATGTCCCCAACGCCATAGGCTCTGAGAGGGAAGTGCAGAGACACTAAAAGCATGATTCCTACCGCAGGTAAGGTGTATCCGAGGTAGTGGTCATGGGTAGCGCCCATTGGATCACTCCTGGACCACCGTACCCTGCGGAAGACACCGGAAGCCCGAGACTCGTAAATAGTAGATAGATAAACCGCTCACGGTAGCTTCCGGCGTCAAGAAGAAATCAACGCGCATGGGAAGGGTGTCATAGATAGTCTAGTTCAGCAAGGGGTCTTGACAGTTAGCCACTGGCAAGTCCCCGATGCGCAGAGGTTTTCACTCCGGCGGGCAGAATGGAAATGCGCCGCAGAAACGATATGCACATATGGTGAACGCCGACTAGAGCGGGTCGACACATACATGCCCGAAGGGGGTGTCAGGAGACGTGTCGGACCGCCCTTAGCGGAGAAGGGTGTGCTCGAATAGTTGGAGTAAACTGATGGGGGAGTTTCTGGCATAAGATAAAACTACCTGAAAGTCTATGCGAGAACTCTCCTACTCCAACAATCAATCCTCTCGAGACCTTAATTGAGTGAAGCGTCAGGCTTAACGATATTAAGTTTTACCGTCTACTTTACTCTTACATCTGTGTGAACTTTTGGCGATAAGTTTGAAGTTGTTTGGTGCGGTCGCAACCTTGGGATCCATCTTCCTAGGGGTGCCCCCGTTACATTAGGAAAGGCAGCAACCAGCCTTCCTGGCCTTTTCCCCACCAGCCCCAGCAAAGGAAAGGCGCTGGCACAACTGCCAAAGAGTGAAACATCACCCACTCGCACCACAAAGAAAGAAAGCGGAAATGACGAGGAATCAGACCAATCGATAGTAGCAGCACCACCAAACGAATCACTAACTGATTTCTCCAACAACTCGTCAGACCACAGTTTCAGCCGCTAAGAGTCTGAGCACCGTATGTTCAAAGCAGAATCCGTGGTGCCGCCCGGCCGCCAGGCCAGGCGAGAGGGTCCCAAGGTCAAGCTTCCCCTGCCACCAACATTCTCAGGCGAAAAGGAGGACCTAAAACCTGAGGCATTTGACCAATGGGTGACGACCACATCACAGTACCTCGCTCTGCACAGCGTGGACAAGGCAAAGGAAGGGAGTGGAGCTTACTTCGGAAGCTTCTGCACAGGAAAGGCAGAAGAAGTTTACCACCAAGCAATGAACCACTATGATAGTAAGGAAAAAATACTAGGAACAACCATGATAAGATATCTGCGAGACAGATTCTAGTCCTCAGGAAATACAGAAGAACTGTACAAGAAGTTCAAAGAAATCCAACCAATGGGTAACAGGAAAACAGACAGAATAACACTGGCAGCAACGGACCTCCCAATGTACCATGGATGGTTGCCCAGCGGAACAGTGTCCCAGTATGCCCTGCGACAGAGGCTGTATGAAGCAATGCATCCCAGACTATCTCCAGAGGGAGAACCTATGGAGGAAGATGGAGACTGTTTGGACTGTATTGTGAAACGAGCTGAACGGAAGGATACCATCCTTTACGAAATGGTAGTTTACCGAACATACACACCCCAGCAGCGGAGCGGGAAAGGGTCATCGATGCGTGGTAATACAGGGCGAGAACAACCAGACCGGAAAGGGTCGCGGGATAAGCAGAATAGGAAAGATAAGAAGCAGAAGCGACGCGAGGAAGGCAGAAGCTTTGATTGCAGGAAAAAGGAGCACTATGCAAAGGACTGCTATGCCAAGAAAGGAAAAGGAAAATGTGCAAACCGGAAGGCCAGCACAAACCACATGGAAGCAACTGAGTACGACGAAGTGGAAATTAACACGGTTGCAATGGAAAGCCTCTGCATACAACCAGAACTGGCAATCAGATCCCGTGACACGCGGGAAGGAATGATCTTCATAGAGGGCCACCTGGCGAAGGTACGACTCGACACTGGAACAATACGTTGTGCCATTATCAGCACTACCGTTACCTCCACCCATGGCATACCGACGAAACCCCTGCCACAACCAACAACGGTCAATTTGACAATGAAAGGTTCCCGCTCCTCCCGCTACAAAAAGTGTGGACTGACCATAGGAATCGGGAAAAAGAAATGTACGAAATAGGAGATGTTGGTGGGAAACTTGGCGAAATACGACGCCTGGATTGGAATGCCATTTCTAAAAAGACACAATGTCCTTACCAGGTGTGGGGACACAGCAGTGGAGTTTCCTGATGACAAACTACGTGTACTATGCGAACCAACAAGTGGGGAATTCCGAGCCGCTGTTTCAGACGCCATATCAGTAACACTGTTGAAAGAATACAAGGAGGTATTCCCAGACAAGGTTCGTGAAACACTGCCACCTGTGCATAGGATTAACTGCCACACTCGGCTAAATGATCCAGCCAACATAAAAAACCAACCCACATACTCAATTCCGGAAGCATAGAAAGAGAAACTCATGAACTGGATTAACAAGAAGCTGAGGGCCGGGGTACTTGTACAATAGGAAGTCCTCGGAGCGGCACCTATATTGGTGCAACCAAAACCAGGCGAGAGGATCTGCCCCCTAGTAGATTTGAAAGTCTGAAATGACAACACAATCATGGATAGTCCACCGATCCTGAACCAGCAGCATATCCTGAACGGCATTGGACATGCAAAATTGAGGAGCAAGGTCGACCTAAGCGACACATATTTCCAAACAGAGGTGGACAAGGACAGCGTTAGGGTCAACTCATTCGAAACCCCGTTTGGAGGGTTTGTGAGCAAAGTCATGCTACAAGGAGACATGAATGCACCAGCAACATTTATACAAATAATGGAAGACCTCCTAAGCGAATTCCTACACCATTTTGTATCGGTATACATTGATGATATCCTCATATTCTCAGACACCTTAGAAGAACATGAAAAACACATATGGCTGGTATGTGATCGACTCAGGAGAGAAAGGTTCTATGCAAGCAAAAGGAAGCCAGTACTGTTTGCAGCTAAACTGGAAGTGCTATGACACATCGTGGACAACCATGGAGTTCATGCCTGTCCCCCGGAAATATCGACCGTTGCAGGTTGGAAGACACCTCAAGACAGGAAAGAGTTGCAATGATTCCTGGGAATAGTGAATTACGTATCCCAATTCCTCCCACACCAGGTTACCCTAATGGCACCACTAACAGATCTAACGCGAAACACCAAATTCGTATGGACACCCACCCATCAGACCACATTCGTCATGGTCAAGAAGCGAATTGTTGAGTACCAAGCCATGCGACCGGTAGACATATGGAGCAAGGAGCCAATTTGGTTAGTTACTGATGCCTCAGATTCAGGAATAGGAGCATGGGTGGGATAGGGACCCACTGATAAAATGGCTCGACCAGCCGCATTACACAGCAGGAAATTCACCAACGCAAAGACAAACTATGGAACTACTGCTAAAGAGGCCTTAGCAATAGTGGAGGCACTTAACCGGTTCCACAATGTACTGATGGGGAATTCCTTTACAATAGTTACAGACCACTAGCTCCTGACACATCTACCAACTGCGAAGAATCCGCGTAGAAAGCAAGTGAGATGGCTCAGTGCCTGGGAAAAATATGATACGAAGATAGTCTACGCACCAGGGAGCATGAACTATTTAGCTGATGCCCTTTCCCAGATATACGAGGGAGAATAAGACTTGAACCCACTCTATGTTCCAGACTATATAAAGGAATCGGATGACATCTTGGATAATATGATCTACGAGCAAGAATCACACACAATGGAACCCATGCAAGATATACCCCCTACCTCCCCTCCTTACTCATACACTGAGTACCCTAATGAGGCCCTATACAGTGCGCAAGCCTCCACTCAATCATTGCGGGAAATGAGTGGGGAGACAAGTGCACAATGTGCAGCACGCCATCCGAGGAACGCCAACATAGCAAGCTGCACTATTCATAGACTTATGTGGACTGTTGTTCATATCACCAAACTGAGATCAATTTCATGAATAACCACCCCAGACAGCAACACAAATCAACTCCCCGACCTCTTAGCGAAGGACCGTGCTCCCAAGCACAAAAATTGACCCAACCCCTCCAGAGTCTCCCATGATCTATGATTAGGAATGGCAGCAAACAATTGCTGGAAGACCAAATAGTGCAGGAGAAGGGCCATCCAGTCTCGTGCAACCAACGTCCAGGTCCTATGCAATCCCGGCAATACTAAAGCCTGAAGCTCTGACATTCTGAATGCCAGGCAGTCTGCCACTAATCAAATGAGCGGAACTAGTAGAATACTTTAGCAATGAAAAAATAGTTTTAGTAATACCCCTAACAATGGATAAATATTGACGCGAGTTATATGAGGTCTTGAAAGACAATGAAGAAGATGACCAACCCGAAGCAACCAGAGGAAGCGAAATTGAAGATGAGCGAGACACCAGACAAGCAGTCAATGAAACGATTGGAGGATTCCGTGCGCACATGGTAGCAGCAGATGGAAAAGAACCAATATGGAAAAAGGTTAACGAAACCAGGAACTCCACAGGAGGTTTGTCCTCCTACACGATCGCAAATGGAATGCTGTAAGCTAAGATGCAATACGTGGAGGAATCCGGGTATATTGCGAAGGGTCTAGCATTAGGAAATACCACACTAAGAGAGTATGTTATAGCCGAGATCTACAATAAAGGCCATCACGGCGGGGAACGAAACTTACGGTACCCTACCGAGTACCTGTTCTGGCCTGAGATGCGCAAAGATTTCCAAGCATATGTAGCCCAATGCCACACATGCCAAATGAACAAGGAACCTATAAAGTTACTGGAAGGAAAGGCTCAGACGATTGTCCTTCCATCAGAGATTTTCGAAACAATACCCATTGACTTTACTGGACCATTCCACAATTTATGGGGATACGACATGATTCTAGTAGTAATTGATAGGTTCCCAGGATACACATGGCTCATACCAGGAAACAAAGAAATAACGGCAATACCACCCAGGGAAATGCTACGCAATAGCATGTCTACACCTCACGGCTATCCGACAACAATAGTGGGCGATGCGGATCCACGATTTGAGTCACATGTATGGAGATGGCAATGCCAATCGCTAGGAATAGAGTATATCAAAGCAGCACTAGGTCACTATGACACAAACGGAGAAGTTTAAGGAAAATTGGGGAATTGAAAACGGCTGTCCGAAACTCAGTCAATGCGAGACAAAACAACTGGTTTAACGCCATACCTGAAAAAGCCGCATACTTAAATGCCGGATGGTCCGAAACTCCTGGTATATCACCATACAAAGCAGTATATGGAAAAAACTATCCACCACTTCCCCTGGCGAATTTCAAGTATTCTATGGTTCCAGCAGCTGACGAATTATTAAACAGACACCAAGCAATCCGGAACACTGCATTCAATCCTATCAAACTAGCACGATTCAGGAGTATGGGGACAGCGGTAGAACAACCTAGACACCACACTCCATTCCGGCTAGGTAACCAGTTGCTAGCGTATGGGAACCTATTCATGAACGAATTAGGATGAAGCAAGAAGCTTCAACCACGCTGGCGAGGACCATTCAAAATAATAGAATATGATGACCATATGGAAAGTTGCATGGTAGAAATGGACGGGAGAATGTATAAGAACCGAGAAGCGACATTTCACACATCCATAGTGAAAAGATACCTCACAAACAACGATACCATGTTCCCAGGAAGAAGCCATGCAATACCACCCCCTATCGCGGTGGACGGGAAAACGGAAGGGGAAGTGGATGCTATACGAGACCACAGAAGGCGATATGACCACGACCAATCCCTAGTGAAATGGGTAGGATATCCAGAATCAAAGAACAGTGGGGAACCTATCAAAGGATTAGAAAAGGCGATGGGACGAGTGAACCAATGGTGGGAGCAAAACAAGCCAGAGAATGAGCTACCCCCTATGATAAACCATGTGATGGTGGCACGGAGCCCAACCCTACTTGAAATCCAACGCCTCCACCTAGATACAGATCAAGGAATACAAGACGGGTTTTGGTCGGCCCCTTTTAAAAGCGATTTCGAAGGTAGCGAAGATGACATTCAGGTCATAGAAGACGAAGCCACATACCTATAGCGGCTAGCCTGAATTGAGCACGAGTAATAGCGAACAACGAAAACACATACCATCCAACCAGCTTACGATGTCAAACTATGAGGAAGTGCTGTGGAGACTGCGCCATCAGCTAATGGGACTGTTGGTGAACCGTGAAATTATCCCCAGACGATACCTTACACAGCAATTATTCATGCACATTTGCAACAAATGCCAGGAAATAACAACAGAATCAATAGGAAGAATGTGGGGAGAAATGCTAAGCGATGTTTTCCGCTTCGGTAGTGGTTGCTAACTGAGTACGGAGAAAGGTGATATGTGTGTGGAGACGTAAGAGAATGTAATTAAAATACTGAATCTTCCCCTAAACATCTTAGCGAGACCGACACCGAGACATAAATACCACCCACCTATCCGCAACCATAGGAAGGAACAAATAACAAGAATACCGCCACTGAAAAAGACCTTTACAAAACACTCCACTACTACGCAAAAGAAACAGAAAAATGTCGACCTCTCATGAAGTCAGCATAAAAGGACGAGACCTCATTTTGGGATACCTGCTATACCGGAAAATCATTCCTCTAGACGCATATGGGAAGATATTCTATATCGATTACTGCGAAGAGTGCGGGCGAATCAATGTCAAGCCAGAGGAATAGGAGGACCGGATGGTACGGAACTTCGTTGACCTACCATGCTACTGGGGGTCAGGTTGTTTTTTACGTGGACCACCTTGTCAAGAGAGCTGGGAAAGGTGGTGGGAAGGTGTGCACTGGATTTTGCAGAATGATTCGAGACTACTACAGGATAGCGATGACGATAAGGATGGGTTCTATGGAGCACTCGTGGAGAATAGCGGATCTACCGACTATTAAGATTTCATTGAGTTATGTTTTGTTGGGTGAAATTGTTATTTTATTTTGGGAGTGTAACCAGTACGGGTACGAGTTTATGTTTTGGGTTGGGTTTTCACAGTATCGGTTGATACTTGTATTGTTTCGTGTGCTATCGGTTGATACACAAAATGTTTTATGTTTGGTTTCACAGTATCGTTTGATACTTGTATTGTTTCGTGTGATATCAGTTGATACACACAATGTTTTGGAATATCGCTCATGCAGGAGATAAGCGATATGCCGTATTTAAAGGCTGCTGATTTCCACGATGAAAACCGCAGACTTCGACTGACGGTATTTCAATACACTTAGTTGAACAGTTACTTCTCTGATCTCCTATTACACCCCTTCACAGCCTCCTTTAGTAACCAGTGCTCACTTTCTGGATTCATGAAGCCATCTCCTCCTATCCTACCACTACGTGACTAGCGCCTGGCCCGAACACCTTACATTGCTGCAGGATAGCGACGACGATGAGGATGGGTCCTATGGAGGACTCCCGGAGAATAGCGGATCTACCGACTATTAGGATTTCATTACGTTATGTTTTGTTGGGTGAAATTGTTATTTTATTTTGGAAGTGTAACCAGTACTGGTACTAGGTTAGAGTTATGATTGGTTTCACAGTATCCCTGGATACTTGTATTGTTTCATGTGCTATCGGTTGATACACAGAATATTTTATGTTGCATTTCGCTGTATTGTTTGATACTTGTATTGTTTCATGTGCTATCGGTTGATAAAGACAATTTTTTATGTTTGGTTTCACAGTATTGTTAGATACTTGTATTGTTTTGTGTGCTATCAGTTGATACACAAAATGTTTTGGAATATCGCTCATACTGGATTTAAGCGATATGCTATATTTAAAGACTTCTGATTTCCACAATGGAAACAGCAGACTTCGACTGACAATATTCTAAATATACTTGGGTGAACGGTTACTTCTCTGATCTCCTATTACACCCCTTTGAAGCCTCCTATAGTAAGCAGCACTCACTTCCTGTTGATCAGGAAGCTATCCGCCCCTATCGTACCGCTATGTGACTAGGGCCCGGCCCCAACACTTTACACATTGGGCGACATCTGCTCTGAAATCCTTTGGCATTTCGGGCGAAAATGGGTACTCGGTAGTGTACCATAAGTTCTGTTCCACACCATGATGTCCTTTGTTGTGGATCTCTGCTATAACGTACTCTCTTGGTGTAGTATTCCCAAATGTGGGACTTTCCGGAATAGATGGGCATTCCTCCCCACATTGTGTTTTAGTGTATAGTATTCCATTTGCGACCGTGTAGGAGGACAAATCCCCTCCAGAGTCCGCATTTTCGTTTACCTTTTTCCATACTGGTTCCTTCTAGTATGCTGTAACCATGTTCCCTCGGAATGTCCCCATCATTTCATTGATTGTTTGCCTAACCTCTCGTTTATCTTCTATCTCACTTCCTCTGGTTACTTCAGGTTGGTCATCCTCTTCCTTTTCTTCCAAAACATCGTATAGCCCACGCCGGTATTCATCCATCCTTGGGGGCATTACTGAGACTATTGTCTTATTACTAGCGCAGTTTATCAGTTCTGCTCATTTGATTGGTGGTGGACTATCGGCCATTTGGAATGCTGGGACTGAGAGGTCTAGGATTGCCAGGATTGCATACGACCTCGGCGTTGGGTGAATGAGGATGGAGAGCCCTTCTCCCACACTATTTGGTCTTTCACCAATTGTTTCCTGCCATTCCCAATCATCGATCATGGGGGACTCTAGAGGGCTTGGGTCAATTTCCGTGCTTGGGGGGCTTAGTACTTCACTCAGAGGTCGAGGGGTTGGTTTGCGTCACTGCTTGGGGTGGTTATTCGTGAACCTAATCTCGGTTTAGTAATTTGGGCAATGGTCCTCAGAAGAGTGTGAGTAGTGCAGCTTACTGTGTTGCAGTTTCTCGGGGGGTATGCTTCGGAGGGTACACTTGTTACCCCAATCATTTCCCACTGTAATTGAGCAGGGGTTCTCAAGGGGTACCGGGACTTCATTGGAGTACTTAGCGTATGAGGAAGGAGGGGAAGTAGTAGGTGTGTCGCGCTCGGGCTCCATCGTGTTCGATTCTTGCTCGTAGACTGTATTATCCAAGATGTCATCAGCTTCTCCTATGTAATCGTGGACATAGAGTGGGTTCAAGTCTGATTCTCCCTTGTATATCAAGGAAAGGGCATCAGTTAAACTGTTCGTGCTTCCTGGTGCGAAGACTATTTTCGCATTATACTTTCTTAAGGCACTGAGCCGTCTGACTTGGTTTCTACTTGGGTTCTTTGCGGTTCATAGATGTGTTAGGGGATGTTGGTCTATTACTATGGTTAAGGAATTTCCCATTAGTACATTGTGGAACCGGTTACGTGCTTCCACTATCGCTAAGGCCTTTTTATCAGTGGTTCTATAATCCATCTGTGCGTTGGTGAATTTCCTGTTGTGTAATGCGGCGGGTCGAGCCATCTCATAAGTGTGTCCCTGTCCCACTCAGGCTCCAATTCCTAAATCAGAGGCATTTGTAACTAGCCAAATTGGTTCCTCGCTTCATATATCTATTGCTTGCATGACTTGGTAATTGCTAATTCGCTTCTGGACCATCCTGAATGCCGTCTGATGGGTTGTTCTCTACAGGAATTCAGCGTTTCCCGTTAAGTCCGTTAATAGTGCCGTCAGAGTAGCATGGTATGGTAGAAACTGGGCCACATAATTCACTGTTCCTGGGAAAGGTTGTAATTCCTGCTTGTGTTTTGTTCTCTCCGATCCTACAATGGATGATATTTTTTCGGGAGAGGCATGGATTCCTTCATTGTCCACTATGTGTCCTAATACTTCTAGCTTATCTGCAAAAAGTACTGATTTATTTTTGCTCGCATAGAATTTTGCCTTTCTGAGTCTATCACGAACTTGGCATAGGTGATTTTCATGCTCCTCTGGTGTGTACAAGAATATAACGATGTCATCAATATATACCCATACAAAATGAGGTAGGAATTCGGATAGGAGGTCTTCCGTTATTTGCATAAATCTTGCTGGTGCGTTTATGTCTTCTTGTTGTATTACTTTGATAACAAACCCTGGAAATGGCGTTTTGAATGAGTTGTTGCGGTTTCCCACTACTCGTATTACTCGTGACGGGTAACAACCCTGATTTGTTCTTCCAACCTGCGCTGCGCAGTGTCCTAGAGCTCCTCGAGTCTCTAGGCCCTATCGTAGTATTCTCACGTAAGAATCGGTTTCTCGCCAGCGTTGAGAGTATCGGTCTTTTATTCTATTAACCCGATCCGCATAGCGGATAGGTTATTGACTCGAAAGCGGATCCACGTAACGGATAGGAGTGGAGCGTAAAGGGTTTCATATTGTAAAGACCATAAAGTAGTAGATAAGGAATAACTGTAGATGGTTGCGTGAACAGCTAACCCATCGGTGAAAACCCGGCCTTTATATAGGCCTCTTCCGACAACCCTAACCCAGCCCTGATCCTCAAGCGAGGTCAGGTGCGAAATCCATCACCTGACCCAAATGAGTCATGTGCGCAACATAAAACATCCCCTGACCTCCTAGTAACATCATGTGCGAAAACATAAATCAAACGCAATATAAATGAAGCGCATAAACAAACCACATGACCTACTAACGAGGTCACGGGAAAAACATAAATGAGTCTGCCTTGCCAGTAAGCCCTACCAGCCAGCCCAGACTCTTCCCACAACGTCAACTGTACGTCGTATGCAAAAAACCACTTGGAACATAAATGAGCCCCATGACCTGCTAACGAGGTCATGTGCGCGAAACAATAACTTAACTATATGACGTCTAATAGACGTCACAGGTGAAACGTTTTCCTTGCTGCCGTCTCCACGCTAGCGCTCCTCTGGCCAGATCATGACATCAGTTGCACTTAGGGCTATACTTGTCCACCCCAGTTTGGAAGTTTCCGTTACTTAGGTTAATGTTACTGGTGAATATTGCTCATCCAATGTAGTTCAGGATCTACTGTTGGTTTGGGATGGACGGACTATCCGTGATTGTGTTGTTATTTCGGATTTTCACATCTACCAGGGGGAGTGCAAGCAGCACAGGTACAAGGTTGTTTACGGTATCGTTTCGTGTGCTATCTATTGATGCACAAAATGTTTTATGTTTGGTTTCACAGTATCGCCGATACTTGTATCATTTCGTGTGCTATCAGCTGATACATACAAGGTTTTATGTTGAGTTTCACAATATCGTTTGATACTTGTATTGTTTCATGTACTATCGGTTGATACACAAATTGTTTTGCAATATCGCTGATACTGGAGATAAGCGATATGCGGTATTTAAAGAGCCCTGATTCCCGCGATGGAAACAGCAGACTTCGACAGACAGTATTCTTAAATATACTTGGTTGAACGGTTACTTCTTTGATCTCCTATTACACCCCGTTCGAAGCCTGCTTTAGCAAGCAGCGCTCGCTTTGTGTTGATTACGAAGCCATCTACTCCTATCGTACCGCTACGTGACTAGGGCCTGGCCCAAACACGTTACATTTTTTAACCTCACCAAGTGGTTAAGAAACCTGCAGGGACCTGGTCTGATCAACCTACGAAAAGTCCAATAAGCGCAGCTAGTATCGGGGAGCGGCACAACCACGACAAGTTCAGCTCCGCCAAAAGAGACGATTGAGTCATTAGAGACTCAGAGTGGCAAGCAGGTCCCACGAGAAGGCCTTACCAAGAAAACGCAACTTAAGCAATGGGAAGGGCCAAAGAGCGATTTTTCGATCGATAAAACAGAACGACAATTAGCGCGAGACTTGGCCAAGCAGACCTTTAGCGAGGCAACGGACGAATTAGAAAAGGCAGCAACCACCCTTCCTGGTCAATTTCCTCTCAGCCCCAGCGAAGAAAAGGGACCGGCGCAACCAGCAAAGAAAGACAGTATACCTATCGGGACACCTAAGAAGAAAGAAAGTGAAGAAGAAGGATTGGATCACACGGTAGTGAGGCAGCCACCAGACGATAAGCCTAGCGAATCTCCAGAAAGCTCCTCAAACAACAGCTCGAGTAATGAAGAATACGAACGCGATATGTCTGAAGGTGAATCCACCGGACCGCCCAGCCCCTGGGCCGGGCGAACAGGACCTAAAATCAAACTTCCACTGCCACCCTTGTTCTCGGGCGAAAAGGACAACCTAAAACCTGAAGTATTTGACTGGTGGGTCACAACAACTTCACAATACCTTACCCTACATGGAGTGGACAAAACCAAGGAAGGAAGCGGAGCATAATTCAGAAGTTTCTGTACCGGAAAGGCAGAGGAAGCATACCACCAAGCAATAAACCACTATGGGAGTGGAGAAAAAATTGGAGGAACGACCCTGATAAAGTACTTGAGAGAAAGATTCCAATCCTCGCAAAACATGGAAGAACTATACAAAAGGTTCAAGGATATCCAGCAAGTACGAAATGGCAAAACAGCAAGAATAACCCTGGTAGCGACAGATCTCTTGATGTATCATGAACGATTGCCTACCAGAACAGTGTCTCAGTATACGCTGCGACAAAGATTGTATGAAGCAATGCATCCCAGACTACGCCAGGAGGTAGAAGCCATGGAGAAGGATGGTGATTTCTTTGACAAGATAGTCAAGCAAGCTGAACGGAAGGATGCTATCCTGTATGAGACCAGAGTGTACCGAACCCATATACCACAACAGAAGAATAGGAAAGGATCATCATCGCCGGATAACACGAGAAAGGATAAACAATACCACCAGTACCCGAAGGACAAGAAAGATAAGAAGCAGAAACGACGCGACGAAGGCACGCGTTTCGAATGCAGGAAAAAGGGGGACTACGCAAAGGATTGCTATTCCAAAAAAGGAAAAGTAAAGGCCACTAAGCGGCAAGCTAGCACAAACCACATGGAAGCAACTGAATATAACGAAGTGGAAATTAACTCAGTGGAAATGGAAAGCCTGCGCACACAACCGACTCTGGCAATCAGACCGCGTGATGCTCTTGAAGGAACAATTTATATCGAAGGCCACCCAGCAAAAGTACTATTTGACACGGGAACAATCGGCTGCGACATAATTGGCGACACCTTTATCTCTACCCATGGCATCCGAACGGAGCCTCAACCCCAACCAACAATAGTCAATATGTCTATGAAAGGATCCCGCTGCTCAAGCCACAAGAAATGTGGACTGAGTGTAGGAATCGGGAAAAAGAAATGAACAAATCAGGAGATGTTGGTGGGGAACTTGACGAAGTATGACGCCCTGATTGGAATGCCCTTCCTGAAAAGACATAATGCTCTTATCAGGTGTGGGGATACAGCAGTGGAATTCCCCGATAACAGATTACGGGTGCTATGCAAACCAACAAGCGGGGAAATCGGAGCCGCTGTGTCAGATACCAACACAACAACATTGTTGGAAGAATACAAGCATGTATTCCCAGACAAGATCCCTGAATTGCTACCCCCAGTGCATAAGATTAGCCACCACATTCGGCTAAAGGATCCAACCGACCTACAAAACCAAACAACATACTCAATCCCAGAAGCCTACAAGGAAAAACTTATAAACTGGAAAAACGAGAAATTATGAAGTAGAATGATTGTATGACAGGAGGTTCCCGGAGCGGCGCATATGTTTGTACAACCCAAATGAGATAGAAGGATCCGCCCTCTAGTCAACCTGAAGGTAAGAAACGCTAATACGGTTCTCGATAGTACAACAATTCCAAACCAACAACAGATCCTTAACCGCATAGGGCGAGCGAAATTCACGAGTAAGATAGACCTAAGCGACGCATATTTTCAAACATGGGTGGACAAGGACAGTTTTAAATTCAACTCATTCAAAACCCCGTTCGGAGGATTTGTGAGCAAAGTAATGCTCTAAGGAGACATGAATGAACCAGCAACATTAATGCGAATAATGGAGGACCTCCTAAGCGAATATTTACATCACTTTGTATGGGTATACATTGATGATATCCTCATATTTTCAGAAATATCAGAAGAATACAAGAAACACATACGTCAAGTATGTGATCGACTCAGGAAGGCAAAATTCTTTGTGAGCAAAATGAAGTCAGTACTGTTTGCAGATAAGCTGGAAGTATTGGGATAGATAGTGGACAACGAAAGAATCCATGCCTCGCCCCAGAAAATATGATCCATTTCAGGATTCGAAACACCAAAAAAAAAGCAGGAATTGCAACGATTCCTAGGAATAGTGAATTATGTGGCCCAGTTTCTCCAACACCATGCAACACTGACCGCACCGTTAACCGACTTAACGGGGAATGCCGAATTCGTATGGACAACAACCCACCAGACCGCAATCGAGATGATCAGAAAGGGAATACTCGATCACCAAGTCATGCGACCAATAGACATACAAAACAATGAACCAATTTGGTTAGTTACGGACGCCTCAGATTTAGGAGTTGGAGCATGGGTGGGACAAGGACCCACTTGTGAGGTGGCACGACCAGCCGCATTACACAGCAGAAAGTTCACCAACGCTCAAATGAACTATGGGACCACCGATAAAGAGGCCTTAGCAATAGTGGAAGCGCTGAATCAGTTCCACAATGTACTAATGGGAAACTCCTTCACGACAGTCACAGACCACCAACTCTGAACACACCTGCGAACGGCAAAGAACCCTCGCGGGAAGCAGGTGAGATGGCTAAGTGCCTTGGGAAAATGCGACGGAAAAATAGTCTACGTACCAGGAAGCACGAACTATTTAGCTGATGCGCGTTGCCAGATATGCGCAGGAGAAGCAGACTTGAATCCACTCTATGTCCATGATTATACGAAGGAATCGGATGACATCTCGGATAACACGGTCAACGAGAAAGAATCAAACACAATGGAGCCCATGCATGAGTTCTCCCCTACTTCCCCTCCCTTCTCCTATACTGAGTACCCCAAGGAGGCCCCTGTACCCCCCGAAAGCCCCTGCTCGATCACTGCAGGAAACGATTGGGGTGACCAGTGTACTCTGCAAAGTACGCCACCAGAAGAACTCCAACATAGCGCCCTACACTACTCACACTATTACGTGGATCATTGCCTATATCATCAGACCGAGATCAAATTCAGGAACAACCATCCTAGACAACAGGGAAAATTGACCCCTTACCCCCTTAGTGAAGGACCGAGCCCCCCAAGTACAGAAATCGACCCGAGCCCTCTGGAGTCTCCCGAAATCAATGACTGGGAATGGCAACAAACCACCGGCAAAAGACCAATTAGTGCAGGAGAAGGGCCATCCACTCTTGCCCAGCCAACGCCCAGGTCATATGCAATTCTAGCACTGCTAAACCCGGAAGCCGTGGCATTCCAGATGCCGGAGCCAGAACCAATAGAAAGCATCACGACCGAGACAATAGCGGCATTCCGATTGCCAGGACCTGATAGCCCAACACTGATTAGACGAGCGGAACGTCTAGAAAGCCTTACCAATGAGACAATAGTCTCAGTAATGCCCACGACAATGACAGAATACCGGCGCGGGCTTTACGGTGTCTTAGAAGACAACGAGGAAGATGACCTACCTGAGACAACCAGAGGAAGCAAGATAGGTGACGAACGCGACACTTTACAGACAGTCAATGAAATGATCGTAACGTTCCGAGCACACATGGTAGCACCATAGCAGAGAGAACCAATTTGGAAGCAGGTAAATGAGAATATGGACTCCACAGGAGACTTGTCCTCTTACAAGGTTGCAAATGGAATGCTATACACAAAAACCAGATACGGAGAAGACTGCCTGTATATCCCGAAAGGCCCTGCATATGGAAATACGACGTTAAGAGAATATGTTATTACCGAAATCCACAACAAATGCCACCACAGTATTGAACGAAACTTGCGGTACACAACAGAGTACCTATTTTGGCCTGAAATGTGGAAAGATTTAGAGCATATGTAGCCCAGTGCCACACATGCCAGGTGAATAAGGAGCCTACAAAATTGCGTGAAGGAAAGGCTCAAACAATTACCCTACTATCTGAAATCTTCGAATCAATAACCATTGATTTTGTGGGACGCTTCCACAATTCATGGGAATACGACACGATCCTAGTTGCAATGGATAGATTTTCTGGATCCACGTGGCTTATACCTACAACAAAGCAAGTAACAGCAATAACAACCTGGGAACTTCTGCGCAACAAAATATTTACACCCTATGGCTACCCAACATCTATAGTAAGCGACGCAGGCCCAAGATTTGAGTCACATGTATGGAGACAACAGTGTCGATCGTTAGGCATGGAACATATCGAGGCGGCACCAGGCCATCATGAGCGGAATGCACAAGTCAAAAGAAAAATTTGAGAATTGAAGACGGCTCTCCGAAACCTAGTCAACGCCAGACAAAACAATTGGTTTGATGCCATACCAGAGACAGCAGCATACCTAAATGTGGGATGGTCAGAAACTCTCGATATGTCACCATATGAGGCCATTTTCGGAAAGAATTACGCAGTGCTACCGCCAGCGAACTTCAAGAACTCTGCAGTACCGGCTGCCGACGAATTACTAAACCGGCACCAAGCAATCCAGAACGCGGTATTCAATGCGATTAAAATGGCGCGATTTAGAAGCACGACAACGGTAGCAAAACGACGCAGACACCATACACCGCTAGGAAACGGTAATCTGTTACTGGTATATGGAAGCTTATTCGCAACAAAATCAGGACGTAGCAAGAAATTGCAACCGTGGTGGCATGGACCATTCAAGATAATCGCTTACGATGAGCATACACAAAATTACACGGTACAAATGGATGGCAGAATGTACAGAAACCAAAAAGCAACGTTCCATGCATCCACCATGAAAACATACCACCCGAACGACGATGCTTCCTTCCCTGCCAGGAGCCACGCACAACCACCCCCAATTGTGGTAAATGAGAAACCGGAATGGGAAGTGGAAACCATACCAGAGCACAGAAGATGATATAACCGCGACCAATTCCTAGTGAAATGGGCAGGGTACCCGGAAACAGAAAATGGCTGGGAACCCCTTGCGGGATTGGAAAATGCGATGGAAGCGGTTAGTAAATGCTGGGAAGGCAACAAAGCGGAGGACGAGCTATGCCCTATGATAAACCATGTAACGGTAGCATGGAGCCCAACTCTACCAGAAATTCAACACCTGAGCCTAGACAGGGACCAAGGGATACAGGACGGATTTTGGTCAGCCCATTTCGAGAGCGATTTCGAAAGCAGCGGAGATAAAAATCCGGTGATGGAGGATGAAGCAGCATACCCAGCCTGGCTGGCCGAGGCGGAGTACTGGCAATAGCGAAAGGAAAAAACACTCCATCCAACAGCCTTAAAATATCAAACTATAAGAAAGTACCTTGGAGACTGCGCCATCAGCTAATGGGACTGTTGGTGAACGGTGATATTATCTCTAGACGATACCTTACAGATCGACTATTCATACACATGTGCAACAAATGCTGGGAAATAACAACTGAATCGACGGGACGAATGTGGGGAGAAACAGTGTCAGACATTTTCCGCTTCAGTAGCGGATGCTACCTAAGTATGGAAAAATGTGATAGTTGCATGGAAACGGAAGAAACCGAAATTAAGCAACCCGTTTTTTCCTAAAAAACCTAAGCGTGGCCAACACCTAAGCGAGGCCAACAACTAAGTGAGGTCACCCCCGAAACATAAATACCGGCCACCAGCCCCCTAAAACCGGCGAAGAAAACAGATCACACTACCAGACCTCCAAAACCTTAACCTCTTACAAAACCTTCACCTTATTACAAACTTATTTTTACACAAAAATGTCAACCTACGCAGAAGTCAGCATAAAGGGACGAGACCTCATTTTGGGATACCTACTTTACCGAGAAATGATTCCAGAAGACGCATGCTGGAAGATTTTCTACATCGATCACTGCGACAATTGCAGTCGAATCGATGTCGAGACGGAGGAATGGGAGGACTGGATAGTTCGAAACTTTGTGGACCTGCCACATTACTGGAAGTCTGGTTGCTTTGTACGTGGAGCACCATGTGGGGAGTGTTGGGAAACATGGTTGGAAGGGGCGGAGTGGGTGTTGCAGGACGACTTGAGATTGTTGCATGATAGCGATGACGATGAGGATGGGTCCTAAGGGGACTTTCAGGGGAATAGCGGAGTTTTCGGCCATTAGGATTTGCTTGGATTGTTTTATTTAGTGCAATCGTTATTTTATTTCGGGAGTGTAACCGGTACAGGTACTAGGTTATTTATGGTATCATTTCGTCTGCTATCGGTTGATACACAAAATGTTTTATGTTTGGTTTCACAGTATCGTTGATACTTGTATCGTTTCGTGTGCTATCGGCTGATACACGCAATGTTTTATGTTTGGTTTCACAGTATCGTTTGATACTTGTATTGTTTCGTGTGCTATCGGTTGATACACAAAACGTTTTACGTTTGGTTTTACAGTATCATTGATACTTGTATCATTTTATGTGCTATCGGCTGATACACACAATGTTTTATGCTTGGTTTCACAGTATCGTTTGATACTTGTATTATTTCGTTTGCTATGAATTGATAAACACATTGCTTTGCAATATTGCTCATACTGGAGATAAGCAATATGCTGTATTTAAAGACCACTGATTCCCGCGATGGAAACAGCAGACTTCGACAGACAGTAGGCTTAAATATACTTGGTTGAACGGTTACTTCTTTGATCTCCTATTACACCCCGTTCGAAGCCTGCTTTAGTAAGCAGTGCTGGCTTCGTGTTGATCACGAAGGTATCTGCTCCTATCGTACCGCTACGTGACTAGGGCCTGGCCGGAACACATTACAGGGCAGATCCTCCCATCTGATTTTGGTTGGACAAACATAGGTGCTGCCCTGGGGACTTCCTGTCGTACTATTACCCCAGCCAGCCCCTTCTCATTTATCCAGTTCATTAGTGTCTCCTTGTACGCTTCTGGGATTGACTATGTAGGTTCGTTTTTTAGGTTCGTTGGATCCTTTAACCCAATGTGGGGGTTAATCTTGTGCATGAGCGGTAGCATTTCAGGAACCTTGTCCGCGAATATGTCCCTGTATTCTTCCAAGAGTGTTGCAGATGTGGCGTCTAAAATAGCCGCTCGGAACTCCCCGCTTGTTGGTTTGCATAGCACACACAGTTTGTCCTTAGGAAACTCCACCCTTGTATCTCCACACCTGATACGGGCATTTTGACTTTTTAGGAATGGCATTCCAATCAGGGCATCGTGTTTTGCCCCGTTTCCTACCAACATCTCCCAATTTGTCCATTTCTTTTTCCCAATCGCTACAGTCAGTCCACGTTTCTAATGGCTTGAGGAGCAGGAATCTTTCATTGCCATATTGACTGTTGTTATTTGCGGTAGGCATTCCGTGAGTATGCCATGGGTAGAAATGAAGGTAGTGCTGATAATGTCACAACCAATTATTCCGGTATCGAATAGTACCTTTGCGCGATGGCCTTCTATGTGGATTGTTCTTTCTTGTGTATCACAGGGTCTAATTGCCAGTGCTGGTTGCGCTCGGAGGCTTTCCATTTCCACCAAGTTAATTTCCACTTCATTGTATTCGCTGGCGTCCATGTGGTTTGTGCTCCTATCTCGTTTTGCTGTCTTCCCTTTTCCCTTCTTGTCATGGCAGTCCTTTGCATAGTGCCCCTTTTTCCCGCATTTTAAACTTGTGTCTTCATTACGTCGTTTCTGCTTCCTATCATTCTTTTCTTTCAAACCTTTGCGGTTTGGTTGTTCCTTTCTGGTATTATCACGTGATGACGACCCTTTACAGCTCTACTGCTGTAGTATGTACATTCGGTAAACTCGTGTTCCATACAAGATGGCATCCTTACATTCATCTCATTTGACAATCTTGTCAAAGGAGTTCCCATCTTCTTCCCTGGGTTCTACCTCTTGATGTAGTCTGGGATGCATTACCCCATACAGCCTCTGTTGCAGTGTATGCAGGGATACTGTTCTATTGGGCAATCATTCCTGGTGCATTATGAGATCTGTTCCTACCAACGTTATGGGGTCTGTTTTCCCATTTCGTACTTGTTGGATTTCCTTGAACTTCTTATATAGTTCTGTTACACATAAGACGAACTAGCATAGCGTAATGGGCATGTCACGTGATCATTGGCAAATGGTCATGTGTTCGATCCCAGGGTCCGCAGGAGTATTTGGAGAATGAGTTAATTTCTACCAATACAACGGTGGCACAAAAGCAGCATTTACACCGCCACTGAAGTTGGCCGACGGCGGGGTTTTCGCTGCATCTTCAAGAGAGGACTTGCGGCCATCCTGGCAAGGTCGAAGGAACTAAATCGGTTGGTTGGTCGCGGAGATAAACCCATGCAAAGATCCCTCAGGGGCGCCAACGGATGGATGCCAACTGGGCCGAGGTCGGCTGCTCCAATAGGAGTTCCCGGCTGCCATGGGGGCCGTAAGACCGAATTTCAAGTCCATTGCTGGAGGAATGCAGAGCAAAATCCTGATGCGGGAACGATGCCTAAGAGACCATCATTCACCCATACCCTAAGGCGTGACAAGGTAGGGTCAAATGAGGGCCTACCATGTGAAGAGATCAACTCTGAGTGTAACGAGGGCTAACTGCCATTGGCGCGATAAGATAGGAACATGCTTCCTACGGGTTGATGCAGACGGATGGGAAATCCACCTGCATTGATAAGTCGGTCACCGGAGCTGATCACTCCATATGCAGAGAAAGGACCAGTAACTGCTTGCCACGGTGAAGGGGTTCAAGTGGCTATGATTTGCCCCAACATGGTGAGGAGAGGGATAGGACGCCCTCCCCGGTGTCCGAGGAAATCAGAGTCAAGCGGAGTAAAGGTTTTCAGGGTCTACGAAGTTCGCATGGTGGGAAGGTGGGAGGAACAGACAGGCCGCGAACACCCAAACGTGGAATATAAATATCGAGGTGCCTCCCACGCTTTTCGGATCATCAGCGACGGAGAAGAGATATTAGCAACATCTTTGTTCTAAGATAAAAACCTATATTTCGTCTTGACATTTTAAGTGCACCTTCCTAGAAATCACTGCGTCACGTATCGGGCCTTAGTCCAGACTCGCTTGTCCTTAGAGTTGGCTACCGCCTAACACTATATTGATTTCTTCCATACTACTGAGGCTTACAACCACCTCTGTCAATGAGCCTAAAAGACCGGTTATCTAAAGCCCTCAACCATCTATCCCAAATTTACCTCCAACAAAACCCCCACATCTACGAGATCGAGTTTGATCTCACTATAAGCGAAGTCTTTGACAATGAAAACGTTCCCTTCCGGTTCACTGATCACAGGATCAAGTGGGCCCTTAACCACCTCATACTGATAGAAAAAAAAGGGAAGATGTCGCAACCAAGAATTGAAGAAGAGTCAGAAGACTCTAGCGACAGCGATATACTGCGCACTGAGAGCCAGCAGCAGCTAATCTCCGCATGGGGACAGGGCCAAGATAGCTCCTATCCACTCCCACCACCACCTCCAGAAGACAACATCCCACCGCCACGGCTAGGTTCCACACCCACACCGAGGAACCCGTCGGGGCCATCAGTGCCCCGAGGCCTAACTGAAAGCAGCACAAAAAGACTGAACGGGCAGAGGTTACGCTCTGGGACCCCAGCCCCCTCAGTCACTACCGACTTGGGCGCTTTCGCCACTTACATTGGAACACTGATCGGCTAGTTGGACCGTAGCATTACCCGAACACGGAGCGACCAGATGGTCGCCTATGGGACCCTATCTGACATGGGGAAAGAGACGGCAGAAGGCCTCGCGCATGTAAGAGAGCGACTTCTGAACGGGGAGAAGCTGGTTGGAGACGAATTGGCACTGTGGCAAAATAAGAGTACGAAGCTGGAGGGAGAGGTAGTGGCAGAGATCACCAGATTTAAGGGAGTGATCAAGGCGGCACGCGCTCGCATGCACGAGCGATCAGAGCAGCAGGCGGCGGTCAGCGAATGGCTGCACCAGGACCTGGAACAGACCATCCAAGAATCGGTAAGTAGAGACCAAGAGCTCTATACAGGCCTCGATAGACTCCGGAAGGAGTTAGACGAGGAAGGGCAACGTCGGGGAACCTGGGAGCTGCAGTTTGTTACCGAACTTCAGACGCTCGACTAAAAGGTAACAACTGGGCTTAGGAACATACAACAGAACATGACGCAGATGTTTGCCCAATCAACGAGGGAAATGACAGCACTGGTGCAGACAGCGTTAAGATCGCATCGGGGGGATTGACCCTTGATAGCCAAACCGGGCGAGGATGATCAGGGCTGTCCCAACGAGACCAGGGAAAGGAACCCACGGGACGAGACACCTGGCCAGAGGCCATACAGAGTGGCCAAGAAGGAGCCACAGCATCTCGCAATGTGGCTGGAGGAGCAGGTGACCCGGACCCGGAGGATGATGGGTCGCATAACGGAGGAGAAGGACCAAGCCGCCGGCCAAGGGCACCACCCCTAGGAAGGCCGCAGATGGCTAAGGAAGAGGAGGAACATCAGATGATTTTGCAGTTGGCCAAGGAGTTGGCCTGACAACCTGCGTTGCATCAGAAGAAGCCGGCCGACCCTCCATTCGTATACGAAGGAAAGTCCTACAAGGATATAAAGACTTGGCTGCACGTGTGCCAGGACTACTTTAGCCGAAATCCCACGCTGTGGATAGAGGATAAAGATAGGATTATCTACGCCTTGGGAAGGACGAAGGGTGCCAATGTGACACCCTTCAGCAATTGGTATAGGAAGAGCATGGAAGGGCTTGAAGGGTATGCCGCTCGTCTTGAATTGCTGACGTGGGAACAGTTTCGGCACGAGATCATCGTACGATTCTCACTGATGAATGAGGACCAGAACGCTTTGGCACAGATGGGAAAGATCAAGTACGAGAAGGACATCGACAAGTACCTTTCCCGGATGGAGAACTTGAACATCAAAGCCAAGCTTCAAGGAACGCTGTGGAGGAAGATGGTTGAGGACCGACTACCAGAGGCAATACTGAGACGGTTGTCTCAGAAGCGATACGACAGCGATGCCGAATGGCTGGAGCATCTTCCAGTAGTGGGAAACCAAAAAGAGACTTTCCTCGATAGCGAATGGCAGCGACGAGACAATCTGTCCAGCTCATCGAGTTCTTCCGGCTACTAAAACGACGCCAGGAGGACAGAGAAATAGAGCCGAAGTGAGGAAAGGAAGAAGGGCGACCTAGCAAGTTCCAGAGGAAGACAGCACCTGGGAACTTCAAGTCAGCAAGGTCCACCCAAACCGCGAAACCGACCAAGAACGCCAGGGTAGAGCATACCAACCGCAAGAAAGCTCACGAAGGAATACCCCAAAACTTGGTCGACCAACGCCGGGAAAATAAAAGCTGCACCCAGTGTGGACTCACCAACCACAAGTGGGGAGCTTGTAGGAAGAGAGCCATTGTCGCAACGATAGGACAGCGGAAAGCAGGGAAGTCTAGGCCCCGAAACATGGAGGTTCGGAATACCGCCCCAAGGCCAGCAGTGAACCAAACCCATGTGCCACCAGCACCTAGACTTTGGGAGTTGTGAGATCAAGAAGGGGGACAGATTGGACAAGCAGGAGCCCTGTATAAAAACCACGACCTACGTTTTGAGCTAGGGCAACATCTTAGACCAGAATGAAGGCGAACAGCACTGACTGGGCTCTGAGCATGGGCAGGGACAGAACTGTGAAGGGCCTGAAAAAGCGTATATAACAGGGAAAGTTAACCCATGTCAGGGGGATGAAATGGAGAATGACCCCCGACTTGAGCGCGGGATGGCAAGACTTTATACTCCTTCTGGGGTAGAGAAGGTTCAAACCCGACAGGGATGAAAAGGGGACTATTGCGGGGGCAACTCTAGGCGTCCTAACTCTTTCCTGCAAAGGTCATACACGGGAAATGAGTCAGGATGGCGCAGGACCGCCTGAAGGCACTTCTCTAGTCCCAGGGTAGCACCACCGGTGACGGCGAGTGGGTAGGCTACAGGTTGCTAGGCGAGACAATGGACAGAGTGTGCACCTTAAATCATATGCAACGGCAGGAGTCGAACACCTAAGGGTGGGTTAGAAAGGTCGCTTCCTCATCTATGGACTGATGGCATAGACCGGTATGATTAAATATGGTCATTGAGGGGAATGAAGAGAAGAAAAGAGCCGCACACAACAGGGACCGAGTTTGTCTGAGGGGGCCTGAAGGGCCCAAATTGTGCCAGCACAATAACAAACCCCCAAGATTATTAAATGCCCCGAAAATGTCCAGTGAACGAAGACAAGGTAACCCTGCGGGGGAGCTAAAAAGACAGGAAACTCACGTCCCAACACCTACATATTATGAGTGCCCACAAGGCACAGGACATTTATGAATACAAGGAGAACGAGTCCCGATTTGCGGGTTATTGGACTCAGGCTCGCAGATCTTTGTCATACGAGATGCGCTAGTCCAAAAACTGTGGCTAGCAACGATACGCCGACATACGCCAGTTAGTATAACCAGGTTTGACGGTGCACAGTGCCAAAATGCAGGAAGGTGCTATACGACCCCTATCATGCTAGAAATTGGGACTAACTGACATTGTTCGGAAATTACCTGTGAAGTCATAAGTCAGGGAATCCATGACTTGATAATACCTTTCAGTTGGTGGCATCGCCAGCATCCCCTGTCATTTATCAAGGATACAAGCAGGTGGGAGTTCCAGGTGGAGCAGTGTAAGGAACACCTGGAACCAGAAGATGAAGGAATCTGCATTGAGTGGGACGAGACAGTAGGCTCAGACCCTGCAGCCAGATATATGGGCCGAATCACAGGCTCAGAAGACCCCGAGGCAGTAGTGATGGAAACTCTGCAAAAAACCCTACTGGGAGTACACCGATCTCTTTCTGCCTCAGGCAGCGGAACAGCTCCCAAAGCACAATACCTTTGATCGTGAGATCAAGATAGTGGAAGGCGAGAAGCCACCATGGGGCACAATATACCTATTGTCCGAAAAAGAACTACGGGCATTGTGAGAATACCTGGACAAAATGCTGCGCGAGGGAAAGATAACCCCAAGCCAGTCACCCACAGGTGCACCAATACTATTTGTGCTGAAACCTGATGGGCGGCTGGGACTATGTGTGGAGTACTACGGGCTGAACAAGGTTACCATTGCCAACAGGTACCTCCTGCCGCTCATGAGTGCACTCGGAGACCAAGTAGTCGGGTCGCGTATGTTCACAAAGTTTGACCTAAAGGATGTGTACCACCTTATACACATAAAAAAGGGGGACGAGTGGAAGACAGCCTTCCGCACTCGGTACGGTCATTACAAATATCGGGTACTGCCCTTCGGGCTAGTAAACGCGCCCGCCACTTTTCAAGATGTGATGCATGTGGTCCTGAGAAGATTCCTAGACTTGTGAGTAGTCGTATACATAGACGACATGCTAATTTCCTGCAAGATTGAGGAGGACCACGTCAAGTTGATAAAGGAGGTATTGACCGAGTTACAGAAATACCGCTTAGCAGTGTCTATCACTAAATCAGTATTCCATACTAAAACGGTGGAATTTCTGGGGTACATAGTGAAGACGGATGGGATCACCATGAGTGATTGAAAGGTCAAAGCCATAAAGGAATAGAAGAGACCTGAGTCCGTAAAGGACATACAAATCTTTACGGGATTTGCAAATTTCTACCGGAGATTCATTAAGCATTTCTCAGGAACTTGTAAACCCATAACCGAGTTGTTAAAAGGCGACCCCAAGCAATTTGATTGGGGAAAGGACCAGGACCAGACTTTCGAAGCCCTGAAGGAACAGTTCCTGACGGCGCCTATTCTGGCACATTTCCACCCAGACCGAAACCTGGTGGTGGAAATGGATGCAAGCGATTGTGCGCTAGAGTGCATTCTATCACAATACAGCGAGAAAAGACTACACCCAATTGCTTTTCACTCCACAAAGCTCAACTCGGCGGAACGCAACTATGACATTCATGATAAAGAGTTGCTCGCCATAGTTGAGGCATTCAAGGAATGGCATCACTACCTCGCAGGAACTAGTGAGCCTATCACGGTATTTACGGATCATCAGAATCTACAATACTTCCTCACGACCAAAGCCTGGAGTGCCAGGCAGATAAGGTGGGCACAGAAGTTAGCAGATTTCAACTTCAAAATTGTGTACCGACCAGGGTCGAGTGGCAGGAAACCGGATGCACTAAGCAGGCGGCCGGAGTACCGTCCTGAGAGGGGAGCTGTGCAAAGCGAGAAGCTCTCAATTTTAAACCCCGTACATTTTAACCATGTTATGGTTATAGTGGTAGGATGAGAAGAGGAACCTGGCCTAGATCAGAAGACACCCAAACCTGAATACGCCTGAGCCATGCAGTTGCACCCGGAGGCTCGAATTCCAACAAAGGGCTCAAGCGAAGCGGCAGGACACGACATCTCCGCGCTGGGACAAGCAGTAGTGCCCGCTCGCGGACAAGCAACAGTAGCCAGTGGACTAGCCTTAGCGTTACAAGCAGGAACCTATGGCCGAGTAGCTCCAAGAAGTGGCCTTGCTGTCCGCCATTGGATCATGGTTGGGGCAGGAGTAATTGACCGGGACTACCGAGGAGAGGTAAAGGTATTACTGTTCAACCTAAAGGCCCAGGACTACCCCGTGGGAAAAAGCGAATGAGTTGCGCAACTCGTAATAGAAAGGATTCACGATGGGGAGCTGCAGGATGTGATGGAGCTAGACGACACCGAGAGAGGCCAGGACGGATTCGGAACCACAGGGGCCAGTGTGGTCAAAACCCAGACCAAAACCAGTCAACTAAGGGAAGAAAGCGGGCTAAACCAATACGTCGATTAGTGCGATCAGGGACGACACAAGGCCCTGACGATGGAAGAAACCATGCTGACTAATGCAGTGGTAGTCAAGGCAACGGCACGAAGATTTGATGCCCAATTCCGAAGACAGGTAGAGGAGAAGGGAGAGATGGACCTGGACTGGAAGGTGAGGAGGAAGAAGTTGGAAAAACTCTGAGATGAGGGAAAAGATATGCCAATGCACTGGTCCTTGGTGAGTGGCCTCCTGTATTACAAGGGACGGCTGTTCATTTCCAAGAATAAGGCCCTGCAAACGCTGATTGCTCAAAGCAGCCACGACTCCAAAGTTGCTGGGCATTTCAGCCAGGAAAAAACAGTGGAAATCATAAGCAGGGACTTCTGCTGGAAAGGCCTCGCGGAATGGGTAAATGACTACGTACAGTTATGTGATAAGTGGCAACACAACAAAGTGCCACGGTACGCAAGATACAGGTTTCTACAATCATTGGAAATACCCTGTGCGGTGTGAACCTCTATCTCTACCGACTTCACAACACAGTTACCCACGTCAGAAGAGAACACTCAAATCATGGTGGTCGTCGACCGCTGCACCAAAATGGCCCACTTCATTGGGCTAAGGGAAAAGGCAGCCACAAAGGGTGTAGTGCAGGTGTTCCTCCGGGAAGTGTGGAAACTTCATGGGCTACCTACCGAAAGCATCTCAGACAGGGACGCGAAGTCCGGGGGAGAATTTTGGGAATCCCTCTGCAAACTCTTAGGCATTAAGCGAAAGATGTCAATGGCATACCATTCTCAAACAGACGGACAAACCGAAAGAACCAACCAAGTGCTAGAGGGCTATCTGCGAAGCTTTATCAACTACGATCAGGATAATTGGCACCAACTGCTCCTACTAGCGGAGCACGCCTACAATAACTCCATTACGAGTACACACGGACTAACTCCATTCTACGCGAACTGTGGATAACACCCACAGACGGAGTGGGTGAAGGAGCGGGAAGCTCGAAACCCAGGAGCTACCATGTATGCTCACTGGATGAAGGAAATACATGGACAGGCGATGGCCACATTGAAGCCAACCAGAGAAGCAATGGGATGGTACTATGACAAGAAAGTAAGGCCACAACCTAACTTTCAGACAGGCGACTTGGTGATGGTTAACGCCGAGAACATCCATACCAAACGACCGTCCAAAAAGCTGAGCCGAAAGCTATATGGACCCTTCAAAATCCTGGAGCCACGCGGCAACCGAGCATTCAAGTTGGAAATCTAGGAACGCGGGAAGATACATCCCGTCTTCCATGTATCATAGTTAGAGCCTTACCGGACGTCAGTTCAGCTGGCTTGGGAACAACCTCCCGGGGTGCCAGAGGGGATAGATGGTGACTTGGAATGGGAGGTTGAAAAGACAGTCAAAAGCAAGGTCATTTCGTACACCCGCAAGGTTCACGGACGCACTAGGAGGATCCGTGAACTTAGGTACTTTGTGAAGTGGTGGGGGTGCTCGGAGGTTGAAAACACCTGGGAGCCACCAAAACATTTGAAGCATGCGGCGGAGTTGGTAGAAGGGTTCTACAGAGAGAACCCAGAGATGCCGCGGATATAGAGGAAGGATGACAAGGAAAGGTTTTCCTAGGCGTGGCCAAGTAAACACAAACAGGTTTTTCACCCTATCTTGCCGAGTCCTTAAAGGAGTTTAATTTGTGCACTATTAGAAAAATAGGTTTTTTAGAGATTCGGGCCGAACTCTTAGAGAGGGGAGCTCGTGTTACACATCTGACGAACTGGTATAGCATAATGGGCATGTCACGTGATCATTGGCAAACGGTCATGTGTTCCATCCCAGGGTCTGCCGGAGTATTTGGAGAATGAGTTAATTTCTACCAATACAACGCCGGCACAAAACCCACATTAACGCCACCACCGGAGGTCGCCGAGCGAGAGGTTTACACTGAGTCTTAAAGAGAGGACTCTGGGCTATCCTGACAAGGTCAAACGAACTAAATCAGTCTGTTGGTTGTAGAGATAAACGCATGCAAAGATCCCTCAGCTGCGCCAGCGGATGGATGCCAACCGGGGGGAGGTCGGTTACTCTGATAGGAGTCCCCGGCTGCCATGAGGGCAGTAAGACCGAATTTCAAGTCCATTGGTGGAGGAATGCGGAGGGAAATCCTGATGAGCGAACGACGCCCAAGAGACGATCGTTTATCCACACCCAAAGGCGTGACAAGGTAGGGTCAGATGAGGGCCTACCGCATCAAGAGATCAACCCTGAGTGCAACGAGGCCTAACCGCCATTGGCGCGATAAGATAGGAACATGCTTCCTGCGGGTTGATGCAGACGGATAAGAAATCCACCTGCATTGATAAGTTTGTCACTAGAGCTGAACACTTCGTATGTAGAGAAAGGACCAGTAACTGCTTGCCACGGTGAAGGGGTTCAAGTGGCTCTGATTTGCCCCAATAAGGCGAGGAGAGGAATAGGACGCCCTCCCCCCTGTCCGAGGAAATCAGAGTCAAGCGGGGTGAAGGTTTTCAGGGTCTATGAAGTTCACATGGTGAGAAAGTGGGAGGAATAGATAGGCCACGAACACCCAGATGCAGAATATAAATATCGAGATGCCTCCCACACTTTACAGATCATCAGCGACAGAGAAGTGATCTTATCAATATATTCGTTCTACGACAAAAACCTATATTTCCTCTTGACATTTTAAGTGAGCCTTCCTAGAAATCACTTCGTCATGTATCGGGCCTTAATCCAGACTCGCTTGTCCTTAGAGTCGGCTACTGCCTAACAAGTTCTTCCATGTTCCGTAAGGATTGGAATCTGTTACGCAAATATTTTATCCCAGTTGTTCCTCTTACTTTTTTCCTTGCTTTCATAATGGTTTATTACTTGGTAGTATGCCTCTTCTGCCTTTCCCATACAGAAACTTCCAAAGTACACTCCACTCCCTTCCTTTCTCTAGTCCATACCATGCAGGGTGAGGTTCTGTGAAGTGGTTGTTACCCATGGGTTAAATGCCTCAGGTTTTAGGTCTTCCCTTTTGCCTGAGAATGTTGGCGGTAGCGGAAGCTTGACCTTTGGCCCCTCTCGCCCGGCCAATAGGCCGCGTGGCCCGGCAGATTCTCCTTTGGACATACCGTGATCGGATTCTTTGCTGCTGGAGCTGTTGTCTGAAGAGTTATCTGATGAATCCTCTGGTGATTCCTCTGGTGATCCTGCGGCTACCGATTGGTCTGATTCTTCGTCTTCTTTCTTTGTGCTATGGGCAGCTGGGGTTTCTTTCCTTGGTGCTTGTGCCAGTGCCTTTCCTGTGCTGAGGCTGGGGGGGAAGAGCCCTGCAAGGCTGGTTGCTGCCTTTGCTAACTCGGCGGTTGATTCACTAAATGTCTGTTTGGGCAAATCTTGAGCTAGTTGTCTTTCAGCTTTGTCAATTGAGATGTCGCTCTTTGGCCTTTTCGGTTTCTTTGGTTGACTTCTTTTGGTAAGGCCTTCTCGTGGGACTTGCTTCCCACTTCATGTCTCTAGTGACTCAATGGTATCATGTTCGCAGAGCCGAACCTTTGTTCGTTCTGCTGCTCCCCACTGGTAGCTTCTGGCTGGACGCTTCGTAGGTCGATCAGGCCTGGTCCAGAAGGAATCCTAACCACTTACTGAGGTTAAAAAAATGTAACCTGTTTTCACCAGACCCTAGTCATGTAGCGGTACGATAGGAGCAGATGGCTTCTTCATCAAGAAGAAGCGAGCACTGCTTACTAATGGAGTCTTCAAACTGAGTGTAATTAGAAATCAAAGATGTAATCATTCAACCAAGTATATTAAGAATACTCTCTATCAAAGTCTGCTGTTTCTATCTTGGAAAACAGGGGTCCTTAAATACAGCATATCGCTTATCTCCAGTATGAGTGATATTGCAAAACATTATGTGTATCAACCGATAGCATATAAAACAGTACACGTATCAAGAGATACTGTGATACCAAACATAAAACATTGTTTGTATCAACCGATAGAACACAAAACGATACAAGTATCAGACGATACTGTGAAACCAAACATAAAACCTTGTGCATATCAACTGGCAGCACACGCAACAATACAAGTATGAAACGATACTGTGAAACCAAACATAAAACATTGTGTGCCTCAACTGATAGCATACAAAATGATAACCTAGTACCCATCCTGGTTACACCCATGCGCTGACCAGCCTTTGCTGTCTCCCACTGTACAACATGTCTGTGTCTCTAGAATCCTCACATCCTTCTTCGATCTTCAGTTGTGACATCTGATCTTCCTTCTGTAAAGGTATGCAACTTTCCACAGTCTACTTGATTCCATGATCAATGAACCGGAAGGGAACGTATCCGTCTTTGACAACTTCGCTTACGCTGAGATCAAACTAGACCTTGTGTATGTGTAGGTTTCAGTAAAGGTAGTTTTGTGATAGCTAGTGGAGGGCATTGGATACGTGGTCCTCCAGGCTCATTTGAGAATGTGCTTGGGAGCCGCAGTAGTGTAGAAGATATCAATATAGTGTTAGGCAATCGCCATCCCTGAGAATACTCAAGTCTAGACTAGCGCCCGATACATGACTAACTGATTGCTAGGCAGGCTCACATAAAAATGTCAGAATAGAAGTGTTATAGGAAGTGTATCGTAGAACAAATATATTGATAAGATCTCTTCTCCATCGCTTGATGATCTCTATAAAGTGTGGGAGGTACCTCAATATTCATATTCCGTATCTGGGTGTTCGCGGGCTATCCATTCCTCTCACTTTCCACTGTGCCAACTGCGTAGACCCTGAAAACCTTTATCCCGTGTGACTCTGATTTCTTCGAATAGCGGAGAGGGTGTCCCATCCCTTGTCTGACAATGTTCGCTTTAATCATAGTCACTTGAACTCTGTCACTGTAGCAAGCAGCTACTGGTCCTTTCTCTGCATATGAAGTGATCAGCTCCGACAACAGACTTATCAATGCAGGTGGATTCCCCATCTATCTACATCAACCCACAGGATTTGTAGTCCTGTCTTATCATGCCAATGGTATATAGGCCTCATTTCACGTGGGGCCAACCTTTCGCGTGGTAGGCCACTATTTGGCTCCACTTTATGATTCCTATGGGTGTGGGTGAATGATCATCCCTTGGGTGTCAACCCCTCGTCAGGATTTCCCTCCGCATTCCTCCACCTGCGGACTTGAAATTCGGTCTTACTGCCTGCATGGCAGTCAAGGACTCCTATCGGAGTAGCCGACCTCCCCCTGGGTGGCATCCATCCATTGGGGCAGCTGAGAGATCTTTGCATGCATTTATCTCCACAACCAACCAACCAATTTAGTTCATTCGACCTCATCAGGATAGCCGAGACTCCTCTCTTGAAGACTTAATGAAAACCCCGTGGTCTGCGACCTTCGGTGGTGGCGTAAATGAGTCCTTTGTATCGATGTCATATGGGTAGAAATTAATCCATTTTCTAAATACTCCGACGGACCATGGGATCGAACACGTGATCTTTTGCCAATGATCACATGGCATGCCCATTTCACTATGCCAGTTTATCTTATGCGTAACACCTAGTACCTGTACCAGTTACTGTAGCTGATAGGCCTCTCCTGTATGGTAAAGTACTCTCTGAGCTCTACAAGATCGCAGGTTTCCTGTTTTGAAATAGGATTCATCTGTAAAGATGATGTTCCTTCAGTCATAATCCTGGTATTGGTAGGAAAAGGCAAGTCTCCATTCTCTTATTACTGCACTGAGGGTTGGTTCTTGAACTAGCTTTCAGTAATAGATTTTGTTTTCATACAGCACTTTTCAAATTGTTTGCCTGCTCACATCCAGCTCTGCTGTTTTTTTCTTTTTTTTAAAACAAATTATAATTATTAGTTACATTTTCTAATTTAATTAAGTAACAAAAATAAAAAAATGCTACCTGCTTCTGCCCACTGTGTAAAGGTCATACAGCAGTGGTCTGCATCTTGTGAAGTTATCTTGACTAAGTGATCCTTTTGTGACAGTGTCAAGGCTTTATTGGAACCTTTGACTGAGTTGGATAGTGGATTAAGATTCTCATCGGTGCCGAGATCTTGGTTTTGGTTTTCACCGGCTCACTGGTGGGCAGTTCAGATGATATTTGAACAGGTACTTATTAACACACCTGCTTTTGCTGAAATATCCTTTAAGCTCATCTTTTGGGCTCCTTCTAGCCTTGCATATCCAACAACCTGTCCCCATTTAGCCATAGTAGTTGTTTTGCCTCGTGGTGTCACCATTTTTTTGGAAGTTTCATGTTGTTGATATTCTTGTAATGGTTTGAATCTACTATCTACTCTCTGATTCCCCCTATTCTCCCTTTTTTTATCCTAATAATACACTGATTTACACTAATTAATTGACTAGACATATTCAGATTAATCATGGGCCAGACTGCACCCCTGTGCGCCACTATACGAGCCCAGTCCATTTCACAAACGTCTCGACAGAACAAGTATGCACCTCAAGCGCCATGTCCAATAACGGGAGGGTAACAGGAGGCTTTTGGGTAGTTGTATTCGGTTAATTTATGCCGGGAGGGATATGGTAAATTTCTTTCATGACTTCTTTTGCCGAATAAAAACAGAGAAAGGGTTAGCGAAGCGTCCACAAGGGCCGGGGGTAGTTGTACCCGGAAGGGCACCGGTATGAGAACTTTACGGATGAGGCTGTAGACGAGTATTATGTCTGTTTGCTGCATTGTCCGCCAGCCTGCAATGCCGGTGGGTGTTGGACCAATCTTGGAGTGTGGTCGTGGACGTGTTTCGAGTAGGCGAGAGCAGGCTTCTATCGTGCGGGTGTTGAGGAAAAATGAAAGCCGGTGGCATGCGAAGGGCTCCTTCCGGGCCGGGGCCGAGGAGCTCTGCTCGGGCACGAGTGTCATTTGACAGCTGCAAATTTCGTCTTCTCGGTAGCTCTGGCTAACCGGTCGCCATACCTGTGGTCGGCCGAGTGCCGGTAGCAGCTGTAGGCTGCTGGGACCGACTTCTCGGGCAGGTGGTGCTACAGATGCTATACGAGCACAGTACTTGTCTCGGGTGCGGGGGGTAAGCCCGTGGAAATCGCCTATTTGGCTCCAAGGACTTCTCATCCACCTAGAGCATGGTGTTTGCTCTAGCCCTTAGGCTAAGAGTTCTACAGACTTTTTTCCCTCACATGCCGGCGGTCGCCCTTCAGTTTAATACGGTGCCAGCCCCGTACGATACCGTACATTTAACTTACCCGAGTATTCCATGGTATCCAATGGCAAACATCCACCCAAATATTCGAGGACTCACTGGCGTCTAAATCCCAATTAGGCCCGACCAATTATCTTGTTTAGCCTTGCACTGAGCTGACAGTTGCGTGGGGTAGACTATGTTAGTTTTCTTTATTTTTCATGGGTTCCTTCTCCCCCTGGTCGCCCGGCCATCCTTTTTCTGTTTCCCGAGTCTTGCCATATTCTACTTTTCCCCACTCCAATACGCATACACACGATACCAAAACTTTAGTCTTCACGGGACTCGAGCACCGCTCGCTAGCATTCCACTCCTCGGCGCATTCGAGCGCAGTGAATTATTCTTCTTGGTTCCTGAGGTTGGGCCCTGGGTTGAGCATATCTCGCTTTATCGGGTATTTCGCGGTGTGCAAAAGTCTCCGACAGAGCTAACCTCATCTTGCTATCATACCTGACCTTCAAAAACGGCTTCGTATCGCGCCAGATTCCGGTATTAAACAAAATGGATCGGTAGGCCACCCTCTCCCCCAATGTCGCTATCTCCGAAGACGGAAACAAGCCATCTGACAATTTTGTTAGGGCTACCCGGGGCCAATCGAACATCCACGGAAGCTGGAGCGGGAATAGTGGTGATGGCAATGTTTTCGGTAGCAACAATACTATCAAAATCACGAATGTACTGCCCGATATGACAAATTTCGCTGTTGGAAATCGGGGCGATGTGTTCGGGGCTAGGGCCGGAGGTATTACCAGTTTCCGGGAGGATTTCTGTACTGTACTGTACAAGAACTAACGTGCTACGCTTACGGAAAAAAGCATGCAAGCCTCATCGCTTTATTCCCTACGCCAGGAACAGCACATTCACTAGCCGCAAAAATCTACTCGAATTGATCAAGAAATATTCCGAAAGTAACACTCATAACCGTATCGCATTGCATGGATTAGGCGGTTCTGGGTATGCATTAATTACTTCGCCATATTACGGGGGATGTACTAATGTCGCTTAGCAAAACTCAGATTGCCCTCGAATACGTTTATCAGTGTGCCAACGAGAGCGATTGCCATGTTTTCTGGGTGCAGGGAAGTGGGCTACTAAAATTCGGAGGGGGCTTTCGGGATGTTGCACAGCATGTCCAAATTCCTCTAGCCAGCGCTAAGCCGGACGAAGGGGAATTCCTGCTGGGTGTAAGGAGGTGGTTTGAAGGCCCAAACAGCGGCGACTGGATTCTGGTTATTGACAATGCCGACAACGACACCGACTTTAGCGGTAATAATAGCCCCATCGCCAAGTTTATCCCGCAAGGCACTAAAGGGACTATAATATTGACGACCAGATCCAGGCTGGTTGCGTCCAGGCAGGGCTGTAAAATGATCGAGGTTGGAAGAATGGGGGAGGAAGATGCGCTGGAGTTGTTTTCAAAACGCTTTAGTGGTAGCGGTAGTTGGGGTGGTGAAGAAAAAAGGGCCATCGAAATGACCCTGGCTGCGGTACATCACCTGCCGCTGGCTATCGTAGGTGCGGTGGCCTTCATGGTCGAGACTGAGACACCGCCCTCAGCTTACTGGGCTATTCTCCAGGAGAGCGACGAACGAGCGAAGAGACTACTGTCACAGCAGTTTTGTGACATCCAACGAGAGGTTGATGTGACGGAAAGTGTCCTAGGCACATACTTTGTCACGTTCGACCGCATCACACGGCAGATGCCCCCAGCGGCACATCTTCTACGGCTAGTCGCATTTTTCGATCGTCAAAATATACCAGAGGAGCTATTGAGACAATGCGGCTTCGAAGGGATGGATGATCCGGTTGAATTTCGTCAGGCTATCGGAAAGCTTTTGGGATTCTCATTGGTTACGACTATCAAACGGGAGGAGAAAATATTTTACGAGCTCCATCGTTTAGTCCAACTATCATTACAGGTGTATTTACCGGCCGGAGAGTTGATTCAAGGGAGGACTGCTGCGCTAAGTGTGGTTTCACGATTGTTTCCTCGATGTTGGGAGGAGCGGCGATGTGTTGGTCCTGTATACATTCCTCATGCACTTGCAGTAACAAAAGATTTAAGGGATCCCGTTGCGGAAGAACTTGATTTTCTCATGGGACAGTACTTCCTGGATATTGGTTTTTACAATAACGCAGAAACACAATTTCGTCGATGTATTGCACTTCGAGAGGAAGGTAAAGAGCATGATTGGGACGATAAGGGTCAAAGGAGATTTAGATTCCTTGGGATGGCGTACATACGTCTAGGAAAGGCTAACATGGCGGAAAAGATATTTCGGGATTCCCTGGAGGGCATAGATAAGTCATTGGGTTCAACCAACCCTGACGTTCTGGACTCCATCACTAGCCTGGCTGAGGCTCTACGAAGCCAGGGAAAGCACGATGAATCAGAGGCGATGAATCGGCGTGCACTGGAAGGGTACGAGAGGACTCTTGGACCAGACCACCCCAATACCCTTACAAGCGCCAACAACCTTGCTCCGGTGCTCCGATACCAAGGAAAGTACCGTGAATCAGAGGCAATGAGTCGGCGTGCACTGGAAGGGTATGAGAAGATTCTTGGACCAGACCACCCCGACACCCTAACAAGTTTCAGCAACCTTGCTCTGGTGCTCCGATACCAAGGAAAGTACGATGAATCAGAGGCGATGAGTCGGCGTGCACTGGAGGGGAGCCAGAAGATTCTTGGACCTGACCACCCCGATACCCTAACAAGTGTCAACAACCTTGCTCTGATGCTCCAATGCCGAGGAAAGTACGATGAATCAGAGGCAATGAGTCGGCGTGCACTGGAAGGGTACGACAAGATTCTTGGACCAGACCACCCCTCGACCCTAACAAGTGTCAACAACCTTGCTCTGGTGCTGCGAGCCCAAGGAAAGTACGATGAATCAGAGGCGATGCATCGCCGTGAAATGGAAGGGTCCGAGAAGATTCTTGGACCAGACCACCCCGCGACCCTAACAAGTGTCAACAACCTTGCTCTGGTGCTCCAATACCAAGGAAAGTACGGTGAATCAGAGGCAATGAGTCAGCTTGCACTGGAAGGGTGCGAGAAGATTCTTGGACCAGACCACCCCGACACCCTAGCAAGTGTCAACAACCTTGCTCAGGTGCTGCTAGCCCAAGGAAAGTACGATGAATCAGAGGCGATGAATCGGCGTGCACTAGAGGGGCGTGAGAAGATTCTTGGACCAGACTACCCCGACACCCTAGCAAGTGTCAACAACCTTGCTCAGGTGCTACGAGCCCAAGGAAAGTACGATGAATCAGTGGCGACAAATCGGCGTGCACTAGAAGGGTGCGAGAAGATTCTTGGACCAGACCACCCCTCGACCCTAACAAGTGTCAACAACCTTGCTCTGGTGCTCCGATACCAAGGAAAGTACGATGAATCAGAGGCGATGAGTCGGCGTGCACTGGAGGGGAGCCAGAAGATTCTTGGACCTGACCACCCCGATACCCTAACAAGTGTCAACAACCTTGCTCTGATGCTCCAATGCCGAGGAAAGTACGATGAATCAGAGGCAATGAGTCGGCGTGCACTGGAAGGGTACGACAAGATTCTTGGACCAGACCACCCCTCGACCCTAACAAGTGTCAACAACCTTGCTCTGGTGCTGCGAGCCCAAGGAAAGTACGATGAATCAGAGGCGATGCATCGCCGTGAAATGGAAGGGTCCGAGAAGATTCTTGGACCAGACCACCCCGCGACCCTAACAAGTGTCAACAACCTTGCTCTGGTGCTCCAATACCAAGGAAAGTACGGTGAATCAGAGGCAATGAGTCAGCTTGCACTGGAAGGGTGCGAGAAGATTCTTGGACCAGACCACCCCGACACCCTAGCAAGTGTCAACAACCTTGCTCTGGTGCTCCGATACCAAGGAAAGTACGGTGAATCAGAGGCAATGAGTCGGCGTGCACTTGAGGGACGTACGAAAATCCTTGGACCCGATCACCCCGAGACCCTAAAAAGTGCCAAAAACCTGGCTGCGTTACTACAACTCTCTAGAAGGTGCAATGAATCAGTAACAACGAATCCGCATGGCGGGGAGATACAGCCTAGGAAACTGGACCCAAGGCGACCTCAATTTTTAGGCGATATTGTCTCGCGTTTTGGGAGGATTGTAGGCTTCGGCAAGCAAGATGGCCTGGCCGGCTAATTTCAATATCGCAGTCAATTTGGCGGGATGGCGGGTGAGAGGAGTGGGCTCCCGAATTCTACCGGTGTGGGAGACTTTGGGAATCTGCTGGAAAGAAGGGCTAACTATGGGTAACTACTGAGAATGGTGAATTAGAGGAGATGAGTGGAATGATATTGAAATGTTGTTTACTAGGGGCGAGGGATACTTGTCTGTATTGCGGAAGAGTTGGGAATTTTCACCTTCTTTTCACATTTTCGTTCCGATTGTTTCTCTCCTATTTGCGCTCTGTTCTAATACGTGTTGATAGAGGATGATGTATGCCTTCACACATAATTGTTGGACTGCCTGTAGGGCATGGGGTTAGGCGGATATGCAGTTATCGGGCATGTGCCCTTGTGGTGTGCAGTGAAGAGGCAGAGGGCAGTGTTTTGTTTCTTTCACATCCTATACCGGTAGGCATAGTATAAGGGTCACTGTTGGTGGTTTTTGTGTCGTTTCTTTCACACCCTATGCCACTAGGCATATGGTAGTTAGGTTCAGGATCTTTCTAGATTGCTGCAGGTTGCGGAGGATCATGATTTGTCAGGATGGTGTGTTTCTTTTGAGTTCGTTGTTTTTCCATGGTTATTCGCGCTTTGGAGATATATATCTCTTAGTCAGCCCTTAGCTAGAACAACCATCGATCACCGTTTCCACCAATTCTGTCCTCTCATTCCACCTCTTATCCACGCCCATTTTCCACTCTACTGCTGTGCATCTTTGAGTTGCTTCTTCAATAATCAGAAATATCCTCATAGGTACTACTATACTAAAGGAAGTACGATAGGTCAGAGACGATGAGTCGACACGTACTAGTCCGGTGCTAGGAAGTTCTTGGCCTAGATCACGACAAAGCACCATGAACTGCCAACAGCTTGGCTACGCTGTTGCCGGAAAGGGCAAATTATGATGAACCAAAAGTTGTTGGTCGGTGCACAAAAGACGGCAATGATAAAGCCTTAGACCAAAACATCTAGCCATACCTATTACTATCAGCAAACCCACCCTAGCCCTTGAAGCCGGGGGGGAGGCATGATGGTGTTGAAATACTACATGAGCGGACAATAGAGGCTAGCAACAAAGTACCTTGTTCAGCGCCCGCTGATCGTCTGGCTTGCCTGCATGATATAAGAAATAGAATATCATCAAGCTAAAAACACCCAGCTTGTCAATTACTCCCTAACCCCCCCCCCCCACAGTGGGACAACGCCCTGTTGCCCGGAATATATTTGTAAGCTGGCGGCGCTATGAGATCAGCAATCCTACCAAGAAAGGAGCAATCAGGTGGTGGAGGAAGAGATTGCCGATGCACGGGGGTTCCATGCATCCCCGATTCAGTGGATATTTTGCGGCCCGCCCCCCGCTAAAATGAAGGCGAAGAGAACCCGAAGAAAATCTTACCGAAGCAATCATTGATATCCAATTAACCCCATATGGGTAATGTCAAGTGGGAACATGGCGATGGGGTAATGACGTGACCCATAGTCCAGTTAGAGCGATGGTTGTTTGCACGCAAACATTGACGACTCGTCATGGTGGGAGTCATTCTAGCAATAGGTGACAAGGGTTAGGGGAGGGTCCATCGGAATAGCAGGGGAATTGAATAATTGTACAGCCCAACATGAATAGGAGCAGAAGCGTGCAAACTTGTAGGGCGCACTATCCAAGGGTTGGGATTTGCATCGTTCTTTTAATGGATAGAACATCCAGTTCTCCGTCGGGATAGCGCTCTATCCGTCCCTCCTGCTGGTTCCTCAGAATTCCAACAGACTCTTCCGGGTTCCCACACTTCCCTTCACCCCCCNGGCTGGTGTGGGATGCGGTGAGCGCACAAGTCCAGGTTTTTTCCAACTCCATCACGGGGGCTGGGAATACAAACTCTGGATTACTGCCGGAATCATGTGGTTTTTCCGGGGTCGCCAACACTTGCGCCCGTCCGGATGCCGGACAACACCGAGTGAGCACTCGTGCTTTCCAACTAGAATGAAGAGCGATTCCCGTGTTTCTTTCCCCTTGTTTGGGTTGCGAATGAGTAGAATTTCCTGCTTGGGACTCTCCGTGTACCTTTCTTTTTGTTTTGCATCGCTTTTTGACAAATTAGCTGCCACTCTGCTTCCTTTCCATCTTCTCTTATGCTTTCAGCCTTGGCCACCTCGTTTCGCCCGCGTAAGCTACCGCGCCGACTTTTTTTTTTCGGTGACGCGGAGCAAGCCCTAATCCGTCCTTGGGTAAGGTTCTGGAATGGCCGATCTCGGGCATCAAGATCCCCCGCTAGAACGGCAGATATATGATACATAGTGAAATCCCTAACCCTTATCCAGCGGTGTCCGTAGGCCTCTACCTGTGTTTTGCTGGATACTCTATCGGACATGGGGTTAGGGGATATGCGGTTATAGGTGATTTGGCTTCGAGAGGGGTGCGGTGAGTAGGCACATGGCGCTGGGTTGATATCATACTTTCACATCCTATATCTACCGGTATAGGATATGGGGTTTTGGTTTCGCCGATACCCGTTCCTGTAAGGCATCATCAGGTATCAGGCATTTGGTTTGGTTTGGCATCAGAGGTGGGTTTTGTGTGGTTCACTTTTCATGCATCGGCATGGGGCAGAGGGCATTGGTTTTAGTGGTTTAGATTGCTCTGGGGGGTCTAGGATCGCGGAAGGACATGGTGTTTTCGGGGAGCGTGGTTCTTTAGAGTTCGCTATCTTCCATTTTTTTTCCGGCCCTGTCCGCTATACGGAGATATATCTCCTAATCTGTTCTTGGCTAGCGTCTCCATCGATCGTCTTGTTCACCCTCCTTCCACGCTCGGTTTTCTCCCGTCCGCTGCGATTGCATTCTCATCGCCTCATCCTTAAGTGCTTCCGTCACATTCTCACGGCTGGTATTACTATAGCAGGACTTTGGTAGTGCCCCCCAAACCTCTCCGGCCATGTCGCAACTAGTTTCTGTGATAGATACCGCTAACTGTGCTCTGCAGGTAACCCCTTATCAGCTCTGACTGTTGTTCTAGGGAAGTTTTCTTATTTACGAAGCCTCGCCAATGAACCGGTACATTCGTGAAACTTCTGGGCTGCACCGGCGATGAGTCGGTAAGGACAATTCCGTATGGGCTGTCCGATCCAGAGTTCGTAAACAGCTCAGATCATTAGCACTCATTGGGGTGAAAATTCTCCGCAGGAAAGCAATGCTATTAGAGGGGACAAACAAGGGATGGTCTGGTTGACGGTAAGTATCGAGTGGTGCCAGGGCAGTGTTTGAGCTTTGTCGGGTTGGTGAGAAAGCGAAGCAGTTTGTCAGCCACGATGAGGGAAGTGACCTAGCAGTGAGAAGGATGAATTTGTTTCACAATATCCGCTCTGCACGCGATGATAGAGTAAAAACTAGGGACACTATCTCTAGCGGTTGATTGCCCCCCGGTAAATACCAACCCATACTACGGCAATCTGCGGTAGAGAAAATGGTTTGTGCCAATGAAAGGAGTGTATTGCTCCGCCTTCATTCTCATCCGGTATTGCATTCGCTATTTACATTGGTCCACTCACCGGTAGAATTACCGGAAACACACTGGAGTCATGCTGTTAAAGAGGGAGGTGGGTTTCAGGATTCTAACAGCCGGTGAGTATATGGATCAGGCCACTGGTTTCTGAAGGGCTCTGTCATGCCCCAGCAATGGGTGCTATATGGGCTAGTGAGTATATGGGGGGGGGCGAATTGGCTCTTGTTTGCATTTCCTATATTTAAGACACTCTCTTCCGACCGTCAGCCTGGCTCTTTGGCTCCTTAAGTTACTGTTTCTGTGTGCTTACCTATAAAGCAAGTAATCACCACTGATACTTCTTCAAAGTTCCGCTCGGGCGCTAGTTGGGCTAAAAAAATTGTCCACTAGTTAAAGTCAACCAATTCCAGTTTTTGCGTAGCACGATAACAAGGCCCAATAATCCAAGTCCTTGTGCTAATACGAGGTCTCACACGTCACCACGTCCTCCCTGATGACACCTCTGACCGGTCCGCCCAAAATCCAAGTCCAATCCGGGTTGGAGGATTATGAAGCTCTAGGTGTTAGGTATCGCGACTCCGACGAGGCGATTCCGATCATAGCGCGGAACGGTCAAGGGCGAGTAGGTAGAGCAATAGATTAGATAGGCGGCGGACCGGATACGTCGGGTGGACGCCCCGTGATGGAGTTAAGTCGGCTGCAAAGATCAGTGGGGGCCACGTTTAGGGGATCAACGGCTGATCATACCAACCCTTGGAGGGGCTTAAAGGGTTGCAGGGTTAGGGATTTAGGGTCTAAATTGGGTTATCCGAGGGAAATCCAATTGCAACCAGCAAAGTGCCGCTACTGCCAAGGGAATTGTGGGTGTTTAGAAGGCCTTGTGCCCCGCTAAGGCTGTGAGTATGGATCTTAGGAACTGCCCCCTTAACCTCATAAAATGCTTGATCTACTCGAATATTCGAACCTACAGTGTAAAAGGGGCAGCAAAGTGTCCCTTTGTGAAGTGTCATACGAGGGAAAATATTTTCGTCCGATGCCCTTTTTACACCAAAAGTATCCATTTTTGCCTCCCACTCAGGTAGCTTCAATGCCTATGAGAATCTACCAAAATCTCATGATATCATCAAACCCCCAAATTGCCTTAAAAAAAAAAACCTTTACAGCACTCTTAAAAGTTACAAAACTATGGGGAGAATACGTGTTAAGTGGGAGGTAAGTGGTTGTCATGCACCCTTTTCTATGGAGCCCCATACAAAATCCTAAGTCACTTTCACACCTGGGGAAAAAATTGTAAGCCGTGAGCCCAATAACAACAGTTTCTGTTTGTGCTTCTATAAAGAGGAGCCTAGAGTGGGTTTCTGCCTAATAACAAAATCTCATCCATCCTCAACCAGACCGTGGTAGGGGTGTGTCGGTCTGAAAATGTTGATTTTTCACCACATTTGGTGTAAGAAACCAGGTCGGATGAAAATATCTGTCCTGGTATCACACGATACTTCATGTGAATTCCGAGCAAGGTGGGGTCGAAGACCACGAAGAGGCCTGGTAGCCCGACTGTGGGAAGGAGCAATAGCAGCAGGGCTCGGTCTGGATTCTTCCGAACCCTATTGACCCGTGGCGTGGCACCAATATAGTGCAAATCGAATCAAACCGGGACCTCAAAACTAGGCAAACGCGATGTGGAATTAGTCAACGGCAACACCGAATTTGAAGGGAAAAAACCACAGGGAGGTAGACAATGCTGGGCAGAAGAAGCTGGTGGTTTTTATTTTTGAATTAAAGAATGCTATGAGATGTAATTCCAGATCAAAGTGCCAAATTTTTGGTGAGAGTGAAACAAATGACCAATTCTACCTAGAGCATGCTGAAAAAAACATAGAGGAAAAAAAGGGAGCATGATTATGTAATAGAATAAGGAAGAATTATGGTAAGAAAATAAAGGATAGGAAATTGTCAGAAGAGACGGCCGGCGAGTGCCGACAGGAGCCGCAATCCATTCGGATGTTTTCAAGCACTATATTTACCCGCAGATCTATCACCACTGCTAGCTTCCATCCCCCGGGTGCTAAGAGTAGCTGCCAAAGAGGCTTCGAGATCTCGTAAGATCTTTATCCCTTAGAGATGTGGGACAAGGAGATTCAGTCAAGAGTTGCGCGACCCGCAGTCACTGTGGCTCTTTCGTGGCTTGCGGCTAGGTGGCTGAACGGCATGCAGATCCTGTGGAAGGGCGGTTGCGGGTTGCGCAATTCTTGACTGAATTTCCATGTTTCACCTCTCCCAGGGATTGATCCTCACATTACGGTCGGGACCCACACCCCACTCCACCCCGTCGTTACTGGAGTAAAATTTCGTCCTAGGATCTGCATTCTTTGTACTGGGGTACCGTACTAAAAGTGTGAAATCCAAGACTGGGCGAACGGATGGTGGATCACCTCGGGTGAAAGCCGTATTCACACCATGGGGGGTTAGCCCGCCCGCCTTCTATTGTTGGTTCAAGAGGTGGGGATTCGGTAACCTTTATGCCCGTTGACTGGATCGATTCCCCTGAGCTCCAATGTGGCTTTTGTGAAAAGATGGATTAAATGTGCGGCCGGGTTGGATCCGGGCACAAAGCGTATAGGATGTTCAATATCTTTGTCCAGAAGTTTTAACTCCAGGGTCTACGAGCAGCGTACAATGCTGGCAGGAATCTATCATAATATTACCATACTCCGCCGCCGGAAGGGGAGGCGCGTGTCGTTGTCTTAAGTATCCAATGCCATCCAAGAATTAATAACTGCGCCAGTCAGGATACCTGTACTCGAGTATGGTACCGTGCACGCGTGGCACGAATCCCAATTATAGCCCAACCAATTACTTTGCCCAATCTCGTGCAGAGCTGAAAATTTCGTGGGATACTGGGTCTCCATACTTTTCGCCGCTTTTTCCCAGAGCAGTCACCCGGCCTACCTTTATCTGTTTTCTTAATTCTAGAATTCTCACCAGCGACCCAGTGCTCGTACACATCATACGAAAACCTTAGTGTTCGGGCAACTCGAGTATAAGGAGCTCGGGTTCTGCCTTAGAGCAGACTCGAAAGCAGAGAATCGTTTACCTTGGTGTCCGGGGTTGGGCTCTCAGTCAAACATACCTCGCGATACTGCTCGTTGCGGGGCATCCGAAAGGATATCACCCGGAGGGAGCTAGCCACATCTTGCTGCTACCGCACACGACCCCTCAAAACCGGCTTCGCAGTGAGGTAAATTTCGGTACTAAACCGACGGATCAGTAGGCCACTCTTTCCTTTATTGTCCCTGATTTCAAAAATGGGAATCGCCTGTCTAATAACCTTGTTAGAGTTACTCAAGTCCAATCCAGCATCCATGGAAGCTGGGACGGGAATAAGGGTAATGACGCTGTTTTTGGTAGTAATACTGTCACCAACATGCATTTTCTGCCTGATAGGGCCAATTTTGGAGTTGGAAGTCGGGGCGGTATGTTCGTCGTTGGGGACAGAGGTATTGCCAAGTCTCGCCACAGATTTCCGGCAATGATCTAACATGGTGCCCCGACCGAAACAAGAATCCAGGCCTTGTCACTTAATTCCCTACAGCGGGAACCGCACGTTCACCGGCCGCAAGGATCACCTTGAGCTGGTGAAGGAATTTTCCAAATGTAATGCTCATAACCGAATCGCACTCCATGGGTTAAGTGGTTCCGGCTATGTATTCCTTTTTCGCCATATTACGAACGATGCGCTGACGTCGCATAGTAAAACTCAGATTGCCCTAGAATACGTTTAACTGTGTGCCAGCGAGCGCGATTGTGATGTCTTCTGGGTGCAGGGAAGTGGGCTATTAAAATTCAGTGAGGGCTTTAGGCGTGTTGTACAGGATCCAACAACAATGTGGTCTCTGGGAGTCACCATGATGCAAACAGATAAGGATAGATACGGAGAAAGTGAGAAAGCTGATACCCTAGTGGTAATAGAAAGTTCAGGAACAATTTTGGAGACAGACTGCAAAACGCTTGATAGTCACCAGCAGGAGGATATGGATTTGAAAGTAGCAGAGGAGCCCTTGAATGGGATAGGAGCAAGATTATAAGCAACCCACCATTATGAAAAGCTCACAACCACGTATTAGTAAGCTAATCTATACCAGGCTCGCTGTGGTATAGCCAAACTGCTGATCAATTATGCAAATCTAGAAAGTAGAAGCAGAGAAGCCATTATTCTGAATCGGAGTCTGGAACCAAGGGCCAGGTCATTTTACCCTTTACTACATGATGGTTGAAATGATACTGCTGAAAGATTTCCACACTTAACACGCAGCCCTCAATCTCATAATGCAGATCAAGTGCTTGTATAATAGTGTAAGGACCCAACATACATGAGCTATGGCAACCTGAACCTATGCCCATACTGTGGACCAGGTGGTCAACAGGTAGGGACAGGCAGGCAAGTAATTACTTCCCTTACAGTCACCCTATAGTCAGGGTCCCCCTGTGAACAAGTATGACTATAGGTACTTGGGTACTTGAATACATAGCATATAGGCATGGGCAATGTCAGCATACTTAGAGACCTTAGATATGCAAGTACTACACTCGGCAGGGTAACCAGAGAAAGGATACAAGAGTCTAACTCTGCAGAAGGAGTAGGCAGGGTAATAGGCTAAAGGTACTTTGACATCAAGGTAGGATTACCCTACATTGGGGGTCTGGTTACCCTATGATAGGAGTCAGGTTACTCTGTCGGGAAGCCTGAGTTACCCTACCTAGCAGCATAAAGTCACTTGGGGACTTTGGGAAAAATGACCAGAATGTTTATCACATGAAACCACATACAATCCCCAAATCTGGGATTTTCAGGGATGCCATTGGTTGAGCTATACAGCTCCAAAAAAGCAGTAACTTGAAGAGATTATTCCAGTCATACCCCTCTGGCCCTGCCTTTACCGCTGGACCTCATGGGCAGACGGATGGGTGGTTGTGAGTAGAGTTCATTACGGGGCCTCTGGGGCTCTGAAAAACACGGGCCCCCGGCCCCGTTCCCTGGCCTGGGCCGCTCACCGGCCCGGGGCAGGGCGTTTTCATAGACTTTCCCCACCCTATCATGTGCGAGGGGCTCTGCCCCGCCCATGCCCTGAATGGGCCCCCATCAAATTTGGGTGGCAATAAACGTGGTCCTGTCCAGGGAAAGACCAGGGTCAGGCCCTGGACGGGGGCGGGGCTGGGACGATGTACAAAATACGCTCTCTGGGCTCATGTAATAGTGGCGCCACCATGGGTAAAACCAGCCCCGCCCCACCTATAATGAGTATTAGTTGTGAGCAATCTGGCCAAAGTGGTCTTTTCAAAACATGCTCATAATACCGTATACACTCTGGCCGTCCATCCGACAGTAAGCTGTTTGCAGGATATACAAAGGGTATAGGTGAGAAGGTAAAATATGTTCTCCAAGTTGTTTGAAGTGAAACAGAACAAAACTGACAAAGATAGTGGAAGCTAACCACCAGGGTCCCTGGGATAGTTCCAGGTAGTATTGGGGACAACAAGGAGAGTTTTACACCTATTAAGCCTAACTGTACCCCTCTGCTGTAACCTCTGTGGGGGAAGTTTGTGGACACTAAAAGCATGATTCTTATTATGCCTGAGGTGGTTTCAAGTGTGATGGTCATAGGTAGTGGCTATTAGATCACCTCACCAGACATTCCACTGGGCGCATCTCCATAGACTGTTAGCTTGATAGAAGTAGATTGAATGCATAGACTAGAGAAGTCAACAGTAACATGTATAGATGAAATGCATATGGGAAGGTATTTATATATTAGTAGGCCCTCTCAGGTATCTTGACTGTTAGCCACTGGCAAGGTACCGATGGAAAGAGGTTTTTACTCTGATGGCCATAATTGAGACATGGCGCCGAAAGTTAACTGCATGAGAAGGTCGCCAACTAGAGTGTGTTGACATATGCATACACTGGGGATGCGGAAGAAGCGCCAAACAACTATTAGTCGATAAGGGTGTCCTTGAAGCATTGGCATAAACTAATAGCAGAGTTTCTGGCATAAATTCTGACTACTTGAATCTCTACGAGAACTCTCCTACTTGAATACAATCAACATCCTCTCAAGATCTTAACTGAGGAAAGCGTTGTACTTAATGATATTAAGTTTTACCATTTACTTTACTCTTACATTGTGTATGACATTTGGGGATAAGATTGAAGTTGTTCAGTGTGGTCGCAACTTTTGTGTCCATCTTCTTTGTAGTACCCCTATTACCAATGATGTAGGATTCCGGTATTCTAAGTTTCAACATTCCTGCTATCTGTCCACCTCTGACCAATTTGACTGCCTTTCCTGCATTTGCCCACTCAAATCTACACAGCATTAACTGGTATTATTGTACAATTCTTGCTGACTGGTTAGTAGCCTATGGTTTGTCTATATCTCACAATAACCTTTTACAGTACTGGTACTATGGGTATGGGTCTTAGCTTAGATAGAATACAGTAATAGTATACAGCAAATGAAGGCAACTATCTTCCTGTGAAAGGACATGCAGTAAAGATCAATTGGTTTATTTGGACCTAATATCAAAGTCCGAAACCCCTGAATTGAAACTGACTCCATTGGCGCACTAGTTATTGTCTTTGAAGATACAGGGAAAAAGGTAGATAGTAATAGGTTCAGTATAGGAGTCTTGTAAGTTCATGGTAAATGGTAGCTAAGCAATGCGCAATCTCACGGGATAGCATAGTATTTATATACGATAGCTACAATCATGAATCACAATTGATTACTCAAAAAGCAAGACCGACAGTATTACATTGTATTTCAGCACCAAATCCTTTCTATTGGAATTACTTTGAATTATTGCGAGAGCACTAGAGAATTCAGATAGGTAGATTTGATTGGAAAATGAGCTTTTGATGTAGAGGTGAAGGCATTGTATAGAAGTACTCACATGGGATTAGGGAATTCAAATAAATGCTCTAATACAGTTATGTTTGATTATATTCCACCTAATTGTGTGTTTTGACCACTGCTCCAGATTCAGACTAGGATAAGCTTAAGCCTAATCATAGTCTCTCTACTATTCAACTTTCAATTGTAGTAGCTCCTGCCAAACTCTATACCGTGATACTCGTGAATGAATTCAACTGCGATCATACATACAAGTCATACCTACAAGTCATAGTCTGTTACGGTATCCTACCCTCGTGCGTACTCGCGACAGGTAACGACCTTCGTTAAGCCTCCGAACTGCACTGCGCTGTGTCCTAGAGCTCCTCGAGTCTCTAGACCCTATCTTAGTATTCTCACGTAAGAATAGGTTTCTCACTAGGGCCGAGAGTATCGGTCTTTATTCTGTTAACCGGATCCGTGTACCAGATGAGTTCTTGACCCTATAGTTGATCCATCTAGCGGATAGGGTTGGAGCGTAAAGGTTTTTGTATTGTAAAGATCGTAAAGTAGTAGATAGGAAATAATAGTAGATGGTTGCCTGAAGAGCTAACCAATCTGTGAAAACCCGGCCTTTGTATAGGCCTCTTCCCACAACCCTAACCCTGCCCTGATTCTCAAGCGAGGTCAGGTGCGAAATCCATGACCTGACTTCAAACAAGTCATCTGCGCAACATAAATCAAGGGCAATATAACTAAACCAACCACATGACCTACTAACGAGGTCACACGTAAAACATAAACGAGTCTGCCTTACTGATAAGCCTTACCGGCCAGCCTAGACTCTCCCCATGATGTCAACTGTACGTCATGTGTGAAATGCAAGCAACAGAAACAAGCCCCATGACCCACTAACGAGGTCATGTGTGTAAAAGCAATTTAAAAATAAACAAGCCCCATGATGTGCTAACGAGGTCATGTGCGTGGAAGAACAACTTAACTGTATGATGTCTAAATGACATCATATGTGAAACCTTTTCCCTGCTGCCGTCACCTGGCTAGCGCTCCTCTAGCCAGATCGTGACATTAGCTCCCCTCTCCCATGTTCTCAGTCCCTGAGGATATGTCTATCTTCTTCTCTTTCTCCTCTCCTCGATCGATGCGGCGTATTTGCGGGTGCGAAGTTCGTGGTACTTTGCCAGGTTGTATTCTTCAGGAGCCAGTCTTCCACCTCCTTCCGGATTCTTCTCTCTCTGTCCTGTCTCTCCCCTTGTTCCCGTACCATCAGCTTTACTTTGTGTAGTCTCTTGACCGTCCATCGGAGTCGCTGGATTTTTTCTTGCAGCTCGTTTATCGTGTCCTTTTGCTGCCTTATCGTTTTGTCTTGTGTGCGGATAGTGTCCTTTAGGTCTTTCTTCTGGGTGAACGAAACTTTATGCCCCCCCCTCTTCCTGGGCTCCATCCTCGGAGCCTGTTCCTGTACCTTCTTCTCTTCCTGTCTGTGGTAGGGGCAGAACCTGTGCATGCAGTTCTGCCAGTCAATTTTGTGGTGTTTTCGCCCCTCCGGGGCTGCCAATGGTTCTCCCTCCCAGGTTTGTTGCTGCCAGGAGTATGCCCACTCCTGGTCTTCGTCCAAGTCCCTTGTCTTGGTGACCTCCGTGGGCCACCATCTTAATCGTTCCTTCGCATCACGGTGTATTGTGCACTCGTCGTTTGTGTACGCTGTCCATGGCTTCTTCGCGTGTTCGTTCTTCTGAGTTGCTGCCTCTTCCTCCTCTTTCGGTGCTTGTAGCACATTTCGTTCAAATTCTTCGGGGTCTTCAACCCCCACCCAACTGGTTTCTTCCGCTTTGGTATGGACAGTCAGTTGCTGGTTTGCGCGGGCAGTGCTGGTGGAAGAGGAGGACGAAACTTTTAGCACTGTTGAAGTTCATGGCGGGATACCACTCTTGATCATGTTCTGGGGAATAACCAGTCCACTTAGCACCGCATTGAAGTTTACCGCAGGGTAAACGGGAGTCGATTATTTCCTCGAATTCGTATCCGTCTGCTCCAACTATTTCAATAGGCGGAGGGGGAAGTGTTCTTTGTGAGGGAGAAGAGTTTTCTTAATAGGGTTCAAGGAGGCTGGTGTGGAATGTTGGAGGAGTCTGTTTCATTGAGATGGGGAGGGCGAGTTTACATGCTCACAATCCGACTCGTTCAATCATCTTGAATGGTCTGAGTTTCTTGTAGTCCAGCTTCTTTGATGGCCTCGTGGTCCGGATATTGCGTGGTATCAACCACACTCTGTCGCAGACCGTAAGGTTGGGGTCTGGTTTCCGGTGCTTATCGCTCTTTTCCTTCTGGCTCGTTTGTGCTAGAGTCATTTCATCTCATAATATGTTCTGTACCCTTATCAGATTGTCGGCCCGTGTTATCCTTCGTGGCACTCGATATTGTGCCGGGTCGAATGAGGGGTCGTATATATAGTTCACAAAGAAGGGTGTGGTTTTTATCGTTTCTTGTCGTCCATTGTTGTATGCGAATTCTGCTGTAGATAGGAACCCCGCCCAATCATTTTGTTGGTAGTTGACATAGGCCCGCAGATATTATTCCAATATCGTGTTCGTTCGTTCGGCCTGGCCATCTGTTTGCGGATGGAAGGCCGTGCTCCCGTGTCGGCAGACACTTAATTATCGTGTGATTTCTTTTCATACTTCCGACATGCAGAGGCTTCCTCTGTCGGAGGTAATATTCTTTGGTACACTGTGGAGTCTAAAGGCCTGGTCTTCAAACAGATTGCAGAATTGTGGTGTTGTCATACTTGTTCTGAACGGAATAAAGTGCGCCATTTTCATAAGCTGGTCGATAATGACCCATATGGCGTCATAACCGCTTGATTCTGGTAGTCCGGTGGTGAAATCCATCGCAATGGATTGCCATGGCCTTCCTGGAGTTTCCAGCGGTTGGAGTAGTCCGTAGGATGCGTGTTTAACCGTTTTCGTTCACTGACATGTGTTGCAATTCTTCACATATCTTTTAATATCGGCGTGCATTGACGGCCAGTAGTAGGATCGTTGAATGAGTGCGGTCGTTTTTGCCGTTCCGCCATGTCCTACGGGTGGGACGTCGTGGTTCCTTCTTATCATTTCCGTTCATAAGGCTTCCTCGTCTGGGAGCCTTATCTGGTCGTCATACTATAGGTACCTGTTCTCTTCCCAACATAGCCCCAGGGCTACACCTTCCATATGTTTTAGGCCTCCATCCCAGGCTTTCTTTTTCTCATTGCTTTCCTTGTCACTGGCCGTGCTTCTTTTTATCCGTTCTTCGTATCCTTCATCGTTGTTGCTAGTGGTGGTTATTTCTTTCTGGGATTTGTATCCAATGTCTTCGTCTTTTTCTTTTGCAAAGTATATCTCTTTGGGGAGAAGTATTCTTTGCCATTGTGACTGTCTTTCTTCTTTGTCAAGGAAGTCCTCCGTCCGTTGAGTCAATGCGTCTGGCCTTTTTTCCTTTCTTGCCTGGTTGGTATTCTATTTGGAGATGGTATTGGCTTAATGTCTCGCTCCATCTGATCTCTCTTCTATTGAGTTCCTTGGTGGTAGTAAACGCTAGTAGGGTCTTGTGGTCTGTGATAACACGGATCGCCTGTTGGCTTCCTAGCGTGTGCTTCCTCCAGTCTTTAACCACTTGGGCAATGTCTAACAGTTCTTTGTCGTGAATATCGCCGTTACATTCTGCCTTTGACCTTGTTTTTGATCGAAAGGCGAGCGGTTTCCATAGTCTGCCCTTGCCTTGCTGGAAGAGGATACCAGAACATACGTAGTTGGATGAGTCCGTCTCCATCATGATGGGTAGTGTGGGGTCGAAATGTCACAATATCGGTGTTGTTGCAAGTCCTTCTCTCATGTCGTCGAATGCTTGTTGTTGTTTTTCTCCCCATTCCTTTTGGACTCTTTTCTTAGTTGTATCGTAGAGGGGTTAAGCTATCCTGCTAAATCCTTGGATGAATCTGTAGTAGAAGTTGTGAAAGCCCACGAAGCTTTGGACTCCCTTCACACTCTTAGGTGCTTTCCAGTCGTCGATAGCTGCCGTTTTGACTGGATCGGTTCGTCCTCATTCCGGGTTGATGATAAATCCTAGGTATTCGACCTCATCTTTATGGAGGTCGCATTTTGAAGGCTTCAGTTTGACCTTGGCTTCTCTCAATGCCGGAAAGATATTCCGTATATCTTGGTGGTGTTGCTCCATGTTGTCTGAATAGATGAGGATATCGTCTAGATAGATGATACAACATATGTCCAGGTACTTGCTCAACTTGGAGTTGATCCATTATTGGAATGTCGCTGGTGCATTGGATAATCTAAAGGGCATGACCAAATATTCGAATAGTCCGTATCGCGTCCTGAAAGGCATCTGCCACTTGTCTCCTTCGGCTATCCTTATGTTGTGATATGGGTCCTTGATATCCAACTTTTTATAGTGTTTGGCCCGTCCTAGTCGGTCCAACGCTTCGTGGATCAAGGGTGGAGGGTACCTGTCTTTTCGTAATACCCCGTTCAGCCCCCGGAAGTCCATGCAAAGTCTCAGTTTCCCATCCTTCTTTTTGACTAATAGGATAGGTGCCCCCACCGAGGAGGATGATGGTCTGACCCACAGCCTGGCCAAGTTCTGTTGCAGGTATTCTCGCAGTGCCTGCAATTCTTCTTCCCTTAACAGGAGGAGTTTAATGAAGGGTGCCGCCTTCTCTTCCTCTAACTTGATCTGGTGATCTTCACTGTTGTGTGTAGGAAGATCCATCCTTTTGTTCTCTGCGAATATTCCGAGATAGTTATGATATGCTTTCGGGACCAGTTGCCTCAGAGTTAATGTCCTCTTCTTGGCTTCTTCTTTCACCACTAGCCGCATGCTAATCGTTGACACTTGTGCGATCATTGGTCCGTCTTCTCCTTCGTCTCATTTGAAGATCCCTGTCTGTTCCCCTCTCTGATAGAGTTGACCGCAGGCGTTTGCTGATGTGAAGGACATGCTTAGGGGTTTCTCTTCCGTCGTTTTGGTGGGGGTGTTGTCCTGGGGGGTTCCTCGTCCAGTACTGCAGAATCCTTCCTCTCTTCTTTTGGTCTTATCCAGGTCTCGGCCTTCGTGGAGCTCCCTGGTATCGATATTTTTGATAATCATCCGGGCTATATGACCGCCCTGTTGGATCATATAGTCCTCACCCTTTAGGTTTATTAGTAGGACTTGCACCTCGCCCCTATAATCCATATCAATCACTTCCATGCCTGTGGTAATCCCATGTCGGGCAGCCATACCACTGCCTGGAGCAATTCTTGCATAGGTGCTGTCTGGTAGTCCTACTGCAATTGCTGTTGGTATCGTCTTTTGTCCTCTTGCGGGGACTATCGTGTCTTCTGTGCTGTACAGGTCATGACCCGCAGCCTTCTTGGATCATGGTGTTGGTTTTCCAGCATTCGGATGTAACACTTGTACCCTTATGCCTTCATCGTGGGGGATTGTTTCGGCATGTTTTCTATCCTTGCAGAGGATCTGAGTCCTCAGGTGTTCTTGTATTGCTTTCTCTTCGGGTATTGTCTCAATCATTGGGGATGTTTCCAGGCACAACTGCGTGCAGAAGCTGCTGTTGAAGTTGGTTTGGACTTTTTCACAGTCGATGTTGGGGTTGTGTCATTTTAGCCATAGCCTTCCTAGTATAGCATTGTGCTTATGCAAATGCGCCACTTGGAATGTCATTACTGCGTGGTCTGCTCCTATCTCCATAACCGCTCTTGCGGTATGGGTAATAGGTTCTGCTTTGCTTTTTTCTCCATTGACATCGTTTATATCTCTGGGTTTCTTGATCTTTTCCAGGGGTATCCCGTGGACCTCACAGAAGTTTCTGTCGATGAAGTCCTCGGTAGCCCCTGAGTCTAGCATCACATTCGTTTCCGTTTCCTTGTTCTTGGTACATAGGTTTATCTTTATAAGGAGTTGTTCGTTATCAGAACTGTCTATGCCATTGATCATTGCCTTATTGTCTTGTGCCGTTGATATGTATGCGATGCTGGTGGGTTTGCTTCGTCCATCGTCCCTCAGACCACTCTTTGCTGCGGACTTTATTCCTTTAAAGTCTCCAGTTCGGCCGTGTTCTCTGTCGTTCCCTGTTCTTGAATCTTTGGCTCTTTCTGTCTGCAGTCCTTGATGAAGTGACCCATTAATCCAGCCCGGAGACAAGCGTTCTCCTTTCTCCTTCTCTGGTATTCCTGGTCCGAGAGGCGTTGAAATCTCCTGCTCCGTCATCCTGCTGCATCCAGGTCCATTGGATCCCCACCAGTTGCTTGCTTCGGAGGAGCCGTTGGACGGTAAGTTCCATTGTCATTACGTAGGATGGTCCGCTTTCTCGGGTCGCTCATCCCATTCCAAAGGTGGTTGAACAAATTGATCTTGTTTTCCTTCCCAATTGCCTAGGTGGCAAAGTTCTCAGTCATCGAGAACAAGTGTTCAGACTCTTGCCAAGCCTTTTGGATCGTTCCATTACTTGCCGCGGGAAGTGTTTGCTATTCAGTACTGTCCTCATATTCGGCGTCGACGGCTATCATGCGGCACTTGTGCCAGAAGTCGGAGAAGTTATCCATTCCTAGCCGCTGTAACGGGGACACCCCTAGGAAGACGGATCCCAAGGTTGGGACTGCACCGAACAACTTCCAACTTATCGCTAAAAGTTTACACCAATGTAAGAGTAAAGTAAACGGTAAAACTTAATATCGTTAAGCCTGACGCTGCACTCAATTAAGGTCTCGAGAGGATTGATTGTTGGAGTAGGAGAGTTCTCGCATCGACTTTCGGGTAGTTTTATCTTATGCCAGAAACTCTCCGATCAGTTCACTCCAACCATTCGAGCACACCCTTTTCTGCTAAGGCTCATCCGACATGTCTCCTGGTCCACCCTGCGGGCATGCACATGTCGACACACTCTAGTCAGCGTTCACCTTATGCGGTTATCATTTTTGTGGTGCATTTCCATTTTGCCTAGTGGAGTGAAAACCTCTACGTATCGGTGTCTTGCCAGTACCTAACCGTCAAGACACCCCATGAACTAGACTATCTATGACACCCTTCCCATATGCATTGATCTCTACTTGACTCCAGAGGCTACCATGAGCAGTTTATCTATTTAGTATTTACTGGTCTCGGGCTTCTGGTGTCTTCTGCAGGACACGGTAGTCTGGGAGTGATCCAATGGGCGCTACCCATAACCACTACCTCGGATCTACCTTACCTGGGGTAGGAATCATGCTTTTAGTGTCTCTGCACTTCCCTTTAAAAGCCTATAGCGTTGGGAGCACCCTTGGGCTTGGTAGGTGTAAAACTCTCCCAGTCACTCCCGCACCTCCCAGGACTACCTGCGGGACCCCCACGGTTAAGACCCGATAACTCCATCAGTTCTGGTCCGTTTTACTCCGAACAACTTGGAGGAGGTACTCCACCTTCCACACCATGCCCCCATATATATCCCGCGAACAGCTTGCGGTCGACCAGACGGCAGCGACATATACGGTGTTGCGAGCATGTTTACAAAGATTCCTCTTTGCTAGATGGCACATAACTACCCAACCGTTTGCCCATGACGTCCGGGCCTCAAGGCGGGGCCGGAGGGATATGATAGGAATAATGTCTCCAATTTACAGCTTCATTGAGGCTACATAGCTCGCCCAATAGTATCCCCCGGAACCCATGATTCCAGTATCATGCATGGCTTCGCGTGACAAACATTTCAGTCAATTTTCTCTAACTCCGCGAGGGACTTCGTATTGAAAGGTAGAGTAACTCAGGACTCTGGACAGGGTAACCCAAGCCCCAGGGCAGGGTAACCTGATCCTGAGGGTAGGGTAACCTTGTCCAGCAGACAAGATAACCTTTCCCAGTTACCCTATCTATCCTGTCGCCGGCGATAGACATTTCTGACCTGTCTACAGTTACCTGCCCTAGCTGAGCAACTCCTCCTTCAGAGGTCCCTAAGTATGTTGACACCGCTCCTGGGTGTATCCAGGTACCTAAGTCCCTGACCAGCCAATTCTGTGCATCCTTGGAGCCCGGGCCATCGGGTCTCCGTAGGTCAAGTACTTACATGCCTGCTGGTTCATACCAGTTCGCCTCCTGGCTACCCGTATGGGTATGGGGTCCGTCTGCCATAGCTCATGTATGCTGGGTCGTTACATGACTCCCCTCTTCTCTCTGGTCCCTTCCGGACTATTAGCGTCGTCTCTTATTTCCACGACTCGATTCCTACACGACCCTATGGTCCCTGGGCTTGGACAGATATCTTTCGTGGAGATCCGGCATGGCCTGTAAGCCTGTCCCTTCTAGCATCTCATAGGGCTCCTATGAGTTCTCCTTAGCCCCGCAGACTTCCCCTGAAACCAGGTACTAGATAAAACGCGACAGAAACTTCGCCTTCGCTCCTCCGTACCATCGGCTGTCCACAACAGCTTCGATAACATAACTGGGCTGGTTGTCTACAAGTTCAGGAGTATGGACTTCCTTGACCCTACCTGCCGCCAGATCCTCATTATTGGGTTCGAGCAACGTGACATTGAAATCTGGGTGGATGCTACATCTGGTGGGCAGTTGGAGTTCGTAGGCTTGGTTACCCGCTTGACGTTTGACCACAAAAGGGCCAAACATCCACTGGTCCAGCTTCACCATCGGACACTTGGTGCGGATGTTCATTCGCTTTAACACCACACGGTCCGCTTTCTTTGCCCGCCCAGTGGTCACACCCTCCCAGGTAACATAGTCCGGTGATGGTAACCTTTTCTGGACATGCAATTTCTGTTGCCTTTCCTGTGCCAGTTGAATCGTTTCTCGAATACCTTCCCAGGTTTCTTTCCATTCAGTGAGCACGAGCTCACTGCTAGGGTGTATTCCTTGAGTATCAGTCATGACACCGGAACAGTTTGTCCTTGGGTTAAACCCATAGTTGATCTCAAATGGTAACAACCTGGTGGATTCTGATATCGAGGAGTTGTACGCATACTCCGCAAGGGGTAATAGCGAAACTCAATCATCTTGTTGGTAGGAACAGTAACTGCGCAAGTACTGCTTCAGTGTCTGATTAACCCTCTCGGTTTGCCCATCAGTCTCAGGGTGGAATGCAGTCGAAAAGTTCAGTTTCACTTGCAACAAGTCCATTAGACTCATCCAGAACTTGGATGTGAATTGGCTATCTCGATCGGAGATGATTGACTCTGTGTAATGACCCAGCATACATGAGCTATGGTAGCCGGAACCTACACCCATACAGGTAGCCGGGAGGTGAACTGGTAGGAACCGGCAGGCAAGTGAGTACTTGACCTACGGAGACCCGATGGCCCGAGCTCCGAGATGAGCAGACTTAGGGGGCACAAGTACTTAGATACATGGCTACACCTGAGACTGGTGTCAGCATACTTAGGGACCTATTAAGGGGCAGTTACACAGCTAGGCCTGTAACTGGAGAAAGGCCTGGTGTGTGGATCTCCGGAAGTGGGATAGATAGGGTAACAGGAGAAAGTGCTCTTGTCCGCCAGACAAGATTACCCTACCTTGAGGCTTGGGTTACCCTGTTCAAGGACCTGAGTTACCCTACCTTTCAACACAAAGTCCCTCGGGGAGTTTGGGAAAAATGACTGGAATGTTTGTCACACGAAGTGATGCATAATACTGGTATCTGGAGTTCAGGGAGATGCTATTGGGCGAGCTACGCAGCTACGAAGAAGCTGTAAATTGGAGGCCTTATTCCTATCATGCCCTTCCGGCCCCGCCTGGAGGCCCGGACATCATGGGCAAATGGTTGCGTAGTTGTGTTCAGTCTAGCAAAGAAGAATCTTTGCAGACCTACTTGCAACACCGTATATGTTGCTGCCGTCCGGTCAACCATAGACTGTTCGCAGGATATGTAAGGGAGCATAGGGTGGAAGGTGGAGTACCACCTCCAAGTTGTTCGGAGTAAAACGGACCTAAACTGACAGAGTTAACAGGAGGTAACCGTAGGGGTCCCAAAGGTAGTCCCGGGTGGTACCGGGGCGACTGGGAAAGTTTTATACCTACCAAACCCGAAAGGGTCCCCAACGCCATAGGCTCGGAAAGGGAAGTGCAGAGACACTAGAAGCAGGATTCCTACCACAGGTAAGGTGGATCCGAGGTGGTGGTCATGGGTAGCACCCATTGGACCACTCCTGAACCACTGCATCCTGCGGAAGACACCGGAAGCCCGAGACTCGTAAGTAGCAGATAGATAAACCGCTCACGGTAGCTTCCGGGGTCATGTAGAAATCAACGCACATGGGAAGGGTGTCATAAATAGTCTAGTTCAGCAGGTGTCTTGACGGTTAGCCACTGGCAAGTCACGGTTGTGCAGAGGTTTTCACTCTGGCGGGTAGAATGGAAATGCGCCCCAGAAACGAGATGTGCATATTGGGAACGCCGACTAGAGAGTGTCGACACATGCATGCCCGAAAGGGGTGCCAGGAGATGTGTCAGACCACCCTTAGCGGAGAAGGATGTGCTCGAGTAGTTGGAGTAAAGTGATGGGGGAGTTTCAGGCATAAGATAAAACTACTTGAACATCTATACGAGAACTCTCCTACTCCAACAATCAATCCTCTGGAGACTTTAATTGAGTGAAGTGTCAGTCTTAACAATATTAAGTTTTACAGTTTTCTTTACTCTTCCATCTGGGTGAACTTTTGGCAATAAGTTTGAAGTTGTTCGCTGCAGTCGCAACCTTGGGATCCATCTTCCTACGGGTGCCCCCGTTACAGTATATCGTTAAGCGAGCTCCTCGCTTAACTCCTCTCCTGATTAATTGTTTTTCGACCTTCGGCACTGACCTTGCGTGAATACTGGTAATCTTGTATCGAACAAGTAGCTCAGGGTGGAAAGCACAATGGCAAGTACCGAACTTCGAACCAGAATGTAATCCAACTTGGATTCACACCTTGACCTTGACGGGAATACTGCCAACACGTTTCATGGGTCGGTTTTTGCAGACGTTCGTGGCATTGACTGGGATGGCCACCAGTTGCTCTTGGAGGCCGCCCCTATTCAGTTATCCATTGAATGTCTGGACCTTATGATTACAGACCCACGCGCTGCGGCGCTCTCATTTTTCCAAGACACTACCCTTGTCCACAATATGACCCCTCCTCCGCCATAAGAGGTCCCATTTAGCCAGTTCACCCAGCAGCAGCAGGTGTTCCAGACCGGGATTACTCCGGCAGCAGTGGAATGGATGAAAGTCCAGCAGGAGACATACCTGCGGATGATAACAGATCAGCAAGCATTGAAGTCTCGGATGGCACCATTAGAGAAGGCTTTCGAGTGTGGGTATAGTATTGATGTCGATAATGACGTACTGATGTTAGAGGCAGCGCCTCCACTCCTGCTCGTCCATACCAAGCCTAAGAACTTCGGCATGGAGTTGGCTATGAGAGCCAGAGAGGACCAATGAAGGGCGTATTTGAGCGCAATCGGCATACGAATGTTGGAAAGCCTGAAAGGTGACGGCTATAGCTATACCTCTTCCTTCCCCAGAGCATCTACCGGCTCCCTGTCACTCCCCCCTCAATTGCCCGCAGTCGTTCGGGCAGCCCTGCGGTCGGGCCAACGGATGGACGTCGAATAAGAAAGAGGAGCTCCAAGCTGCAGGATATTACGGCACCAGATACGCCTGACCGTACAACTCGACCGCCCCCTGCTCCTATTATCCCTCCAGCAACGCCTTCAGTTGCAACTCCTATACCTTCCATCACCGCCCCAAGACCCACACCTCTACCAGTTTCGTTGCCCGCTCCTGATACCTTCCCTGTCACAGCTTTCCCACCAGCAGTATCGGCTACCCCAGGGTACCGGCCGCTGTGTGCGGCTTCACCCGGGTTCTTTGAACATGTAAGGTGCCAGGAAGAGCCACCACCCATGGCTCCATCACGGGGGACTCCGATCCCTGGACCTGGGACACCTGCTTGTTCTGTTCCTGGGGCACCCATGATTCCCTCTGCCTCCTCAAAACCAACTCTTCCCTCCGTCCTCCCCACGATCACTAGCGGTGAGTCAGACAGCTAAGACGAGTACTGTCTGTCGGGCTCCAAATCGGAAGAAACCCACGTGGGGTGGATTTATTACCGCACGTATCGGTGCAGGAAGGGACCACGGACCCCGGTAAGGCACTGGAGAAGACAGAAGGAGGGAGACGGACGACCAACATGTGGGGACTGTGGGTCATGGAGACACGCAGGTCCCCTAATGCAACCCTTGAGTTGTCCAGAGCTTCAGTCGTTTCTGGGGGCAACTCAGGCGGCTCCGAACCCAACTCCTGAGAGTGGGCAATGACCTGTTCCACCACCGGCATCAGTACTATCAGGGGCTAACCCCCGCGAGGATGGGAATCAGGATGGCCAAGAGGAAAGCTTTGATGGGGATGATAGACCCCGGGAGACCCCAGGTGGAAATACACAGGGTAGTGGAGTTGGAAATGGACCACCTGTCGGTGGTACTACGGGAGCAGGTGGAGATCCTTGAGACTCTGACCGTGATAGCGCGGATGTTGATGATGCCGATTCTCTCCCTGACTTGACCCCCTTTCTCGGTGCTCGCAAGGTGGAAATACAGGGGGTAGTGGAGGTGGAAATGGACCACCTGTCGGTGGTACTACATGAGCAGGTGGAGATCCTGGGGACTCTGACCATGATAACTCAGATGATGATGATGCCGATTCTCTCCCCGACTTGACCCCCTTTCTCGGTGCTCGCACG
>PYWC01000042.1:239786-254769 GCA_003182015.1 Tuber magnatum
TAGGTCAAGTACTCACTTGCCTGCCGGTTCCTACCAGTTCGCCTCCGAGCTACCTGTATGGGTGTAGGTTCCGGCTGCCATAGCTCACGTATGCTGGGTCGTTACCGTCCCCTGGGGAGTTTGGGAAAAATGACTGGAATGTTTGTCATACGAAGCCATACATAATACTGGAATCTGGAGTTCAGGGAGATGCTATTGAGCGAGCTACACAGCTACGAAGAAGCTGTAAATTGGAGACATTATTCCTATCATGCCCCTCGAGCCCCGCCTTGAGACCCGGACGTCATGGACAAACGGTTGCATAGTTGTGTTCAGTTTAGCAAAGCAGGATCTTTGCAGATCTACTTGCAACACCGTATACGTTGCTGCTGTCCGGTCGACCGTAAGCTGTTCGCAGGATATATAAGGGAGCATAGGGTGGAAGGTGGAGTACCTCCTCCAAGTTGTTTGGAGTAAAACAGACCTAAACTGACGGAGTTAACGGGAGTTAACTTTAGGGGTCCCGCAGGTAGTCCCGGGTGGTACCAGGGCGACTGGGAAAGTTTCACACCTACGAAACCCTAAACGGTCCCCAACGCCATAGGCTCAGAAAGGGAAGTGCAGAGACACTAGAAGCAGGATTCCTACCACAGGTAAGGTGGATCCGAGGTGGTGGTCATGGGTAGCACCCATTGGACCACTCCCAAACCGCTGCATCCTGCGGAAGACACCGGAAGCCCGAGACTCGTAAATAGTAGATAGATAAACCGCTCACGGTAGCTTCCGGGGTCATGTAGAAATCAACGCACATGGGAAGGGTGTCATAGATAGTCTAGTTCAGCAGGTGTCTTGACGGTTAGCCACTGGCCAGTCACCAGTGCGCCGAGGTTTTCACTCCGGCGGGCACAATAGAAATGCGCCGCAGAAACGAGATGTGCATATGGTGAACGCCGACTAGAGAGTGTCGACACATGCATGGCTGAAAGGGGTGCCAGGAGACGTGTCGGACCACCCTTAGCGGAGAAGGGTGTGCTCGCATAGTTGGAGTAAAGTGATGGGGGAGTTTGTGGCATGAGATAAAACTACCTGAACATCTATGCGAGAACTCTCCTACTCCAACAAGCGATCCTCTGGAGACTTTAATTGAGTGAAGCGTCAGGCTTAACGATATTAAGTTTTCCCGTTTTCTTTAGTCTTACATCTGTATGAACTTTTGGCCGTAAGTTTGAAGTTGTTCGGTGTGGTCGCAACCTTGGGATCCATCTTCCTAGGAGTGCCCCCGTTACACTCTGGCAGTCCATGAAGGCGCCAAACTTCCTTCAGGAATATCAAGGCAAGCTCCTTGATAGGTAGCTCCGTGGTCCGGGGTATGAAATAGGCCATTTTCGAGAATCTGTCCACTATGACCCAGATCTTGGTATACCCTTCAGACTCTGGCAGTACTACAATGAAGTCCATTGAAATCGCTGTCCATGGCCACATAGGAACATCAATAGGATCCAGCAGCCCAAACTTCTTGTCCCTGATAGACTTATTTCTTTGGCATGCATCACATGTTCGCACATAGTCGCTGATATGCTCGTTCATCTTTGCCCAATAGATATTACCCCTAACCCTGCCAATGGTTTTGTACGTCCCCCAGTGCCCGGTGATTTGTGAGTAATGCTCAGCCTCCATGATTGTCTGCGTCACATTGTCGCCCTTGGGGAACATACCACGTGTTCTTGTACGGGAGTAAGCCCTTTTCAGTCCTGAAATGTTGGCCGACCTCTTTTTCACTAGCAGCCATTGCCTTCTGGATCCTCAAGTATTCCTGGTCTTCGCTTATCGCTACCTGCAGCTGATACAAAAAGGACCACTGGAGCCAACATCCTTGGAACACCTGCAACACTTGTGGTTGCAAGATGTCCCATTCCTGGCTCTCAACCCACTGTTGAGCGGGGGAAAAAACAACTGTGGCGGAAAATCACTCCCCCCTTCAGGGGGGTAGTACTTACGCCGTGACAACGCATCTGCCTTCTCATTCAACCATCCTTCTCTGTAAACTACCTTGAAGTTAAACGGTTGCAAGAACTCAGCCCAGCGGTGCTGCCGTCGGTTAAGGACCTTGGCACTATTGAAGTACTTGAAATTCTTATGATCCGTATCGATCACCAACCGGTCCGTTACCAAGCGTAGCAAATGATCCCATTCCTTGAACGTCGCCACGATGGCAGTCATTTCCTTGTCATGGATATCATAATTAATATCCGCTGGGTGAAACTTCCTACTATGGTAGGCCACTGGATGGCATGTCTCATCGTCACAGAACTGGGAGAGGATAGCTCCTAATGCAAAGTCACCATCGTGGGTTTCCAGCCAGGTTGGCCATTCAGGGTGAAAATGTACTAGGATAGGTTTGGACGTGCACACTTCCTTCAAATGGTTGAAAGCCTTCTCACATACAGGTGTCCATTCCCACCGGACAACCTTCGCTGTCAAGTCCATCACAGGTTTCACTATCTTGCTGAAACCTTCTACGAACAGGCGATAGAAGTTGGCAAAGCCCATAAAGCTTTGCGCGTCGACGACGCATGTCAGAGGTCCCCAATCCGTGATTGCCTGCACCTTCTCCGGCAACATAGAGATCCCCATATCGGAGATCTTGTATCCGCGGAATTTAACCTCCCGTTGGTGGAAACTGGACTTCTTCATACTTACACATAGTCTGGCGTTCCGCAATTTCTCCATCACATGTCTCACTATCGCGACATGCTCTTGCATAGTTTTGGAGTGCATCATGATGTCGTCCATGTATGCGATGACTCCTTCATCCATTAGATCCCGAAAGACCTCCTTTATCATGCTTTGGAAAGTCGCCAGGGTATTACACGACCCAAACGGCATGACCGTGTATTCATACAGTCCATATCTTCACCGGAAGGCCGTCTTCCATTCCTCACCTTCTGCCATCCTCTGAAGGTAGCAGCCATTCATCAAGTCCAACTTGGTGAACACAATGGCTTTTCCTAAACTATCTCATAGTTCATTCCTCAACGGTAGAGGATGCTTGCTCTTCAACCTGATTTTGTTCTGCCCTCGGTAATCTATTACCAGTCTTAATGTACCATCTGGTTTTGGCACCCGGAGGATAGGGGCTGCTGCCGAGAGACTGGATGGCGGTAGTTTTCCCATTCACAGCATGTCATTGAGATATTCCTGGTGTGCCTTAAGCTCCTTTTCCGATAAGGCATAGATAGGCCCAAATGGAGGTTGAGTTCCGCGCTTCAACTTGATCGTATGGTCACACTTTGAGTGCTCCGGTAATGCCTCAATCCATTCTTGACTGAAGATATCCCTATAGTCCGTATACGCGGGGAGTAGCTTAACCGTAATGTCGGCACCTTCCTTATCAGAGAATTGAACAATTCCCAATAGGTACACATTACTAGGGTCTTTGGCTAGTAACTCTACATCGGTCATGAACACTAACTGCCCCTGGTCTGCCAGGCCGTTAGCCTTGCAGAAATCTGAGCACCAGGTTAGTGATCCAGTCTTCCAATCTCTGCCAGGGTTATGGTCTCTCAACCAAGACATAGGTAGATACCCATCCACCTTAGTGTCGGGCATATCTGCGACTTCAAACTGCTTCTCATTGTGGTGGTCACCCATCCTCATCTCTAATGACTTTGTATAGTGTAGACCTGACCCAGGAATATGATTACCGCTAGCGTCGCTTATCGGCACGTGTATCTTTCATCGTTCACAAGGTGCCTGCGTCTGCTTAACTGATCGGCTACCAAGCACCGGCCCAGTAGCTCCACTGTCGAGTAGCAGGAGCGCTTCCGCGCTTACCTGTCTAGCTCCTATCTTCTAGTCTAACTTGACCCGCAGGTGGATAGACTTGGTATGACGAGGCAAGTTGTCATGCTTCTGCCTCTGCACTTGTCCTGGTGACTTAGTCATCTTGGCTTAGTAATTCCTTTTAGTCTCTTGGCTTTCGACACAGGAGCGGCCACAACGGGTCGGTAAACGTTAAGGGATTGGGATTCGTCTTTTCTCAATAACTCGGGTGTTTACAATCACGCCAGCATGATTTTGGGTACTAAACCCTCCTCAAGTGAACTTGAAAATAGCGCCATTTATTTGATCAAGTCCAGCCTGAACCAATTCCACATGTACTAAACATAACAATTTTTTCCCGAGGTGGGTAGAAGTCCGCTGTCGGACTGGTTCCAAGCGAAGCAGCCTTCCTTCCCCAATGTCGCGCATCTCCGCGAGCAGGACCTCACCCAGCCTCAACCGATATAATGTCCTATGACTTGCCCATCCAGCTAAGGAAATCCTGCATGAAATACGTATAACTAGAACAAAGGAAATAACTTGAAACCCGACAAAGGAGAGATAGCCCAGCCTACCGTGCACGGCCTGCAACATCTACCTGCCCACACCACCTGGGTGCAGTCAGTATTGGGGTCGTTTATGCGGTAGAAGGGTTCTTACCGATCTCCGAAGCCACCTCCGTGACTCTTATCTATCTATCCCTCAGGGGTCTATGGCTGTGGGTTGATAAGGTTACACCTTAAACGGAATAGGTTCTTACCTATTCAGATCCGTGCGTATCAACCTCCTTGATCTGAGGTGATGCCTGGCGGACTTCAAGTATCTTTGACGAGGAAGCCGGAGGGGGTACTTCAGTGCGCTTTAGCTGCTTGTCCGTTCCTGTGGGCTCGCTTACTGGGGCTGACCATTTTAACCCACAGGTCTGTTTGGATGAACTAACGACTGGAGCCATTGTGGTACACTTTCTCCAAAACTGGCCTGTTTCACCGCACTTGGTGCACTGGTTGTGCTTCCTCCGGCGTTTGTTCAAAGTCCATGGGATTTCCTTATGCGCTATTGCATACTCCGAAGTTGCCGGCTTTGCCTGTTTCCCTGCATTCAAATTAGTAGGTTTGGCAGACCTCTGGTTTGGTCTGCCCGAACCTTTTTCCTTCTTCTTGAACCTGCCCAATGTCGCGGAGCTATCCTCAGTGTTCTCCGTGGGTCGAGACTGGGGGACTGGGTGGATGACGCTGTTCCTGAACCAGTTGTTGTCCTGCAGCGTGTGTCCGACCTTCCGGAGAAGATCAAGGTACTCGTCCAGGTCGGAGGGATGGGGCTCCTTAAGTGCCCACCCATTCCGGACCTCTTGTATGATGCCTTATCGAACCTTCTCTCGTACCTGTACTGGATCTGTATAGCTAAGCTTATACATATAATCAATTATCTTATCCAGGTACTCAGCGATATGATGGGGCTTCATCACAAGGTCTTGCCACTCGAGAAGGGATTGATCTCACTCGGCCGGGTCTCCGCCGAAACTGCATTTTAGGTATTCTTGGAACCCTCTCCATGTGCGTAAGGGGTTGCCGTCTTTGACAGGGACGCCAGTGCGCTTGGCGGCTTCCTTGTTAATGTGCCCATGCAACCCCAGATACCATGCCTGGGCAGAGTCTTCCAGAAGGGGGATCACCAAGTTTACCTTATCGATGTCGGTTAACTTGCAATCTGTAAAGTATTCAAATTTGACCTCTACCAAGGTCAAGAAGCTCAGGAGCTCTGTAACTTTGCCCTTGAATGGAGGGATACCACGCAGCTTCTCCAGCTTCTTCTGCCAGTGTCATGGTGTTGGCCTAGAAGCTGAACCAGTACCGCGCAGGACTCTCGCCAGCCTCTGGGCCCGGCGATCCCACCATCATCGCTTCTCCTTGCTCCAGTCATACTTGCGAGCAGTGAGGAAGGGGGTCAAATCCGGGAGAGATTCTCCCTTGTCATCATCATCTGAGCTGTCATGGTCAGAGCCCCGAGGATCTTTGCCTACTCCGACCATACCACCTCCAGGTGGGGGATTTCCATCCCCACTACCGCCGGTGTTCTCGGCTTGGGATTCCGGGGGTCTATCGTACCCATCAAGCCGTTCCTCCTGGCCATCCTGGTTACCATCCTCTGCGGGGTTAGCCCCTGATGGTCCTGATGCCAGTCGTGGAACAGGGCGTCGCCCACTCTCAGGAGTTGGGTTGGGCGCTGTCCGTGTTATCCGCAGAAAAGACTGCAACTCAGGACAACCCAAGGGTTGCATCGGGGGGCCTGCATGCCTCCATGACCCACAGTACCCTCATGTCGGTCGTCCATCTCCTTCTTTCTGCCTCCTTCTATGTCTCACCAGGGTCCATGGTCCCTTCCTACACCCATAGGAGTGGTAATGAATCCACACCATCTGCGTCTCTTTGGACTTACAGCTTGATAGACAGAACTTGACTTGGCTGTCCGAATCGCCACTTGTGATGGTGGGGAGACCGGCATGAAGACATGGCTTCGAGGGTGCCGTGGCGACGACTGGTGCCCAAGAAACGGAGCGAACAGGCGCCCCAGGTCTGTGGATTGCAGTCCCTCGTGCCGGAGCCATGGGTGTTTGCACCTCCTGGTGTCTTACCTGTTTGACCAATCCAGGTGACGCTGCGCGCAGTGGCCGGACGCCGCGGTAGCTGATACTGCTGGCGGGAATGCTGTGGCATGGAAGATGTCAGCAGCGGGCAACAAAACTGGCAGAGGTGTGGGTCTTGGGGCGGCGATGGGAGGTATGGGAGTTGCAACTGAAGGTGTTGCAGGGGAAATGTTTGCAGCTGGGGTCAGACGAGGAGTAGGGTCAGGTGTATCTGGTGCGGTGATGCCCTTTGGTTTGGACGCCCTTTTCCTTACTCGACGTCCATCAGTTGGCCCGACCATTGGGCTGCCCGACCTACTACGGGAAATTGAGGGGGGGACCGACAGGGAGCTTGTAGATGCGCTTGAGAAGGAGGAGCTATAGCTGTAGCCCTCATCTTTCAGGCTTTCCAACATCTGGATACCGATTGGGCTCCTGTATGCCCTCCACTGGTCGTCTCTGGCTCTCATGACCAACTCCATGGCGAAGTTGTCGGGCTTGGTATGGATGAGCGGGAGTGGGGGCATGGCCTCTAACATCAGTACATCATTCCCAGCATCAATACTGTACCCTCCTTCAAAAGCCTTTTCCAAGGCTGCCATCCTAGTCTTCAATGCCTGCTGATGCCTTATCATCTGCATGTATGCCTCCTTCCGCACCTTCATCGATTGCACCCCTGCCGTAGTGATCTGTGTTCGGAACACCTGCTGCTGCTGGGCGTTCCAGTTCGACAGTTGCGGCTTCGCTTCCTCAAGGGACCTGGATACCTGGTGGGCGATGTGAGGTTCACCAAATTCATGGGAGAAGTCGCTAAAGGGAACCCCGTGAGGTAGGGGAGCGAGCATGCTGTGGACAACAGTAGGGTCTTGGAAAAATAAGAGCGCCGTGACGCAAGAGTGTGTAATCAGAAGGTCAAGACATTCAACCGGTAACTGAATAGGAGCAGCCTCCAAGAGCAGCTCGTGGCCGTCCCAGTCGCTACCGGGAACATCCGCAAAAACCAATGCACGAAACGTGTTGGTGGTGTTCAAGTCAAGGTCACGGTCTGAATCCGAGGTGCATTCCATTCTGGTTCGAAGTTTGGTACTAGCCATTGCGCTTTCCACCCTGGGCTATTTGTTCTAGACAAGGTTGCTAATATTCATCCAAGGTCAGTGCGGAAGGTCGGAAACAATTAATCAGGGGAGGAGTTGAGCGAGGAGCTCGCTTAACGATATACTGTAACGGGGGCACCCTTAGGAAGATGGATCCCCAGGTTGCGACCGCATGGAACAACTTCAAACTTATCACCAAAAGATCACAGCAATATAAGAGCAAAGTAAATGGTAAAACTTAATATCGTTAAGCCTAACGCTTCACTCAATTAAGGTCTTGAGAGGATTGATTGTTGGAGTAGGAGAGTTCTCATATAGACTTTCAGGTTGTTTCATCTTACGCCACAAACTCCCCCATCAGTTTACTCCAACCATTCGACCACACCATTCTATGCTAAGGGTGGTCCGAGACGTCTCCTGGCACAGCCTTCGGGCATGCAGGTGTCGACACACTCTAGTCGGTGTTTACCTTATGCGCTTATCGTTTCTGTAGTGCATTTCCATTTTGCCTGCCGGAGTGCAAACTTCTGCACATTAGTGTCTTGCTAGTGGCTAACAGTCAAGACACCTTATGAACCAGACTATCTATAACACCCTTCCCATATGCATTGATCTCTACTTGACTCTGGTGGCTACCATGAGCGGTTTATCTATTTACTAGTTATGGGTCTCGGGCTTCCGGTGTCTTCCGCAGGACAGGGTAGTCTGCGAGTCATCCAATGGGCGCCACCCATGACCACTACCGCAGATCTACCTTACCTGTGGTAGGAATCATACCTTTCGTGTCTCTGCATTTCCCTTTCAGAGCCTATAGCGTTGCGAGCACTTTCGGGCTTAGTAGGTGTAACACTCTCCCAGTTGCCCCGGCACCACCCAGGACTACCTTCGGGACACCCACAGTTAACACCCATTAACTCTGTCAGCTTTGGTCTGTTTTACTCCGCACAACTTGCAGGAGGTACCCCACCTTCCACCCTATGCCCCCTTATATATCCTGCGAACAGCCTACAGTCGACCGGCCAGCAGCGACGTATATGGTGTTGCAAGCATGCCTCCAAAGGTTCATCTTTGCTAGACTGCACACAACTACACAACCGTTTACCTATGACATCCGGGCCTGAGTGCGGGGCCGGAGGGGTATGATAGGAATAATGTATCCAATTTACAGTTTCATCGAGGCTACATAGCTCACCCAATAGCATCCCCCGGAACCCCACATTCCAGTACATGTATGGCTTTGCATGACAAAGATTCCACTCAATTTTCCCGAACTCCCCAAGGGACTTTGGATTGAGAGGTAGGGTAACTCTGGACTCTGGACAGCATAACCCAAGCCCCAGGGCGGGGTAAGCTGATCCTGATGGTAGGGTAACCTTGTCCGGCGGACAAGAAAACCTTTCCCTGTTACCCTGTCTATCCTGTCGCAGGCGATAGACATTTCTGACCTGTCTCCAGTTACCTGGCCTAGCTGACCAACTGCCCCTTCAGAAGTCCCCAAGTATGCTGACACCGCTCGCAGGTGTACCCAGGTACCTAAGTCCCGGACCAGCCAATTCTGTTCATTCTCGAAGCCTAGGCCATCGGGTCTCCATAGGTGAAGGACTTACTTGCCTGCTGGTTCCTACCAGTTCGCCTCCTGGCTACCTGTATGGGTATAGGTTCCGTCTGCCATAACTCATGCATGCTGGGTCGTTACAGCTGCATCCTGTCCAACTTCGGTCAGGCCATTTCCTTGGAATCCCCATCTCCAAACCGGGTTAGGAGCATGTCCTTCCGTTCGACCCATGTCGTCCATACCCTTTCTCGCCTTCCTTCGACATATGGCATGATCCGTTGGCCCGCCGCTCCTCTCCGCAGGCTTTCGGCGAATCCGGTTTTTATCGCATCCTTGCCTTCCTCATACCCCTCGACTTTGAAATATTGGTCCAACCGACTTAGGAACTGTGTTAGTTCAGTACAGTCCCCCGTGAACTTATCGGGTTCTGTAGCCTTGGGCCTTGACTCTGGTTGGGTATTGATCCTTGAGAGGAATTGGGTTAGCTGCTCTTCTGTCATGAGGACAGCGTTCCTGGTATTCCCCTTTGGGGGTGCCCGGGTTGCTGCTGAGGCCATTCTTCCTGGCCATGCAGTTCCTTCACAGGAACTATCGGGTGGTGAGGTCCCTTCCGGTGTAACCGGGCTTGCCGCTCGTGATGGCTGCCTTGCTGCTTCTCCTAAGGCTGTAACTAGTTGTCCCAGGTTTAAGTTTTCCTCGCCGAGATCGATATCTCCTTCCTTGTCTTGAGTGAATGTTGTACCACCCGGGGTTGCCATCGTGTCGTTGTTAGGCGTCGCTGGAGACGCAACCAAATGTTACGGTATCCTACCCTCTTGCTTACTGGCGACAGGTAACCACCTTCCTTAAGCTTCCGAACTGCATTGCGCTGCGTCCTAGAGCTCCGCGGGTCTCTAGGCCCTATCTTGGTATTCTCATACCAGAGTAGGTTTCTTACCAGTGCCGAGAGTATCGGTCCTTATTCTATTAACCAGATCCGCATAGCAGATTGGTTCTCGACCATAAAGTTGATCTGTCTAGCAGATAGGGTTGGAGCGTAAAGGTTTTTGTATTGTAAAGATGGTAAAGTGGTAGATAGGAAATAATAGTAGATCGTTACGTGAAGAGCTAACCAATCTGTGAAAACCTGGCCTTTATATAGGCCTCTTCCTGCAACCCTAACCCTGCCCTGAACCTCAAGCGATGTCAGGTGCGAAATCCACCACCTGACTTTGAACTAGTCATGTGCGCAACATAAATCAAAGACAATATAACTAAACCAACCACATGACCTACTAACGAGGTCACACACGAAACATAAACAAGTCTGCCTTGCCGGTAAGCTTCACCGGCCAGCCTAGACTCTCCCCACGACGTCAACTGTACGTCATGTGCGAAATGCAATCAACATAAACGAGCCCCATCACCCGCTAACGAGGTCATGTGCATAAAACCAATCTAAATATAAACCAGCCCCATGACCTGCTAACGAGGTCATGTGCTTGTAAGAACAACTTAACTGTATGATGTCTAAACGATGTTATATGTGAAACCCTTTCCCTCCTGCCGTCACCTGGCTAGGACTCCTCTAGCCAGATCATGACATAGTCATAAGTCATACCCACACATTATGCTCTCAAAAAGCATATGTATAAGTTCCATGTATAGAATATATCTTTTCCTATGAATAATTAATACACCAAGGTGCATATGCAGGTAAAGAAAACAGAATAACAGAATAACCACTGGGTGAGGTTCTTACATTAGTAGCTCAGACAGCATATAACAGTTCGTTGTTCAAATCTAAATATCTTTTTTGTAGAATGCATTACAGCCAAAAGACTTCTATTATACCAACTATCAAGCCAGCCATTGTTGCGGGATATTGTGGTCTTGATACTCAAAATGTCTTCACAACCCGAATCCTCTACGCCTAGCAGCCTATGCTGTGACAAGGGCAGTCAAAGGGCCTACAACAGCAGTGGTGTAAGAAGCCATACTTCCTTTGTACATGTACACGAAAGTCCAATCAGGAACTGGTCTCCATTACTGTCGCTACTATCTGTCGAATTGAGCCTATACATGAGTGATGGCCTAGTGACACCAATACCAAGACCTCCAGCTAGCACCTCACAAGAATCTTTTTCAAGTTCTACAAGATCTTTACATCTAGGTTCTGTTTCACTGCCACCTGGAAACTCAGATGATGGTTGGCACATGCTCCACTTACTAGCTCTAGCTGTAGCAATCAGTAATGCAAATTCATTTGTGATATTTGGAAGCTTTTATGTCTATACTCAAGAATATCTTGCGAGCTAGATAGAGCAGTGGAATGCAATAGTTAAATTTATGGCATATACTGCAAAAGATGCTGACAAGAAGAAGCTCAGATGGAACTCTGATCTTCGTGGCACAGGGATGTGGAAACACCTTTAGCAATGCACAGACCACTTAAATTATACTATTGGTACACCATGTATGATATGCATCCTTTGTAGGAAGGTTCTTACTTACCCAAGCTGTAATGTGTTCACACCTAGAGTGTTAATCAAACTTCGAGTACGATAGTAACAGGTGGCCCACTTGCGCAGCAAGAGGTGAGAGCTGTGTAGACTAAAGGAGACTTCAAAGGGGCATAATTGGGGATCAAGAAGTAACTGTTCAACTAAGTATATTAAAGATACTGTCAGTCAACATCTGCTGTTTCTATGGTGGAATCAGCAGTGTTTAAATACAAGTTTTTACTCATTTCCAGTATCAGCAATAATATAAAACATTCAAAACATCAAGCAATATCTTTGAAACATAACAAGTATCAAATGATACTATAAAACAAAACATAAAATATTCAAAGTATCCAGTGATACTTTTGACACATAGCAAGTATCAAATGATACTGTAAAACAAAATATAAAACACAACCTTGTACCTGTACTGGTTGCATTTCCCAAAACAAAACAACTGTTTAACCAAAACAAAACAAATAATCCTGAAAATCGAAATTCTCAAACAAATCCTCCTCGCTATCACCTTCCTCCCCAAGGAAATCATTACCCAACAGGTAATCGGGTGAAAAATAAGAAGCGCAAAATGCAACTTCAACCGAGAAACCACTTTCATACCACGGCATGTTGTAGTAGTCCCATACTCCGACATTGTTCTCACAGGTCACTTGAAGCACCCCATATTCTTCACAGTAAGAGCAGTAAATTTTGGAGAAATATTCAGATAATGGGATAGTACCATAGTTCACTAAGAGTCCTAGAAGCTCATAGCACTGCCCTACACTAAGTTCCACATGGTTTGACATTGTTATAGTTTCGGATGGAGAGGTGTTAGGTTCTAGTAGTAGTAGTCATGTGCTGTGTCCTCCATTGCTTCATTCTCTTGACTAGTCGATTTGAATTCACTATCAAAGCAACCTGCTCACAAGCTTTCCTTCACTGGGCCTTCCTTGACTTCTTCTGCTAAGCGGTGGGTATCAGGCATTCCTGGTTACCAGTATCTTGTGGCTGGCGTGACGATTCCTATCGAGATCTGTTCAATATTCAGTGGTGTTCATTCCTTGTTGTATTCCCCCTATTCTTTCACCAGTTCCATGCTGTGCTTGAGGCCTTTCAGAGGTTTCCAGCTGTCTTCACTTCATGGATACCCTTTCCATTTCACTACAAATTCCTTATTATTGTACCATTTTCTGTAGTCCAAGATTTCCTCCACTTCCCACTCATGGTTCTTGTTTATCCGGATTGAGGTAGGGCAAGTATGGGCTCATCCAGGGAATCTTTGGTTATCATTTGGGTGGTAACATTTTACTGAGGTAGAGTGGAAGACACCTGTGGCTTTCTGATAGGATTTCCTGTCCATCTTGACTGTGGAGTTCTCAGTAAACTTGTCGAATTCTAATACTTGGAATAGTCATCACTGGCAGGGTTGTAGCTTCTTGCTCCTTCCAGATGTCGATGCAAACAGTGCTCAATATACTAGGGCCACTTCTCCAATCGTTATAGGCTTGTGAGGTCTTCTACATCATGCTACTTCAATTGTGCTTCGGTGTCTAGCTTACTTTACTGTTTGGAAAGCTAAGCTCCGATCAGTCTCATGCCAGTTGAGGTAGTCATCCAATGCAGAGAGTGCTGAATTCTTAAAGAGGGTTACTGGAAGTAGGAGGTAGTTACGTACATACATTGGCTTGTATAGTGACATCTTGAGTGTTTTGGAGAAGCCAGCATTCGGGTATACCGCAAGGGTAGTAAGGAGAGGTTCCCAGTTCATCTAAGGTCTGTTGACCATGTTCCTCAATTTGGTCTTGAGGTCGTGGATCGTTCACTCAACCTGTCCATTAGTTTCATGGTGACCAGGCGCCGCCTTAATATATTCAATTCCAAGGGATTGGCATGTCTGCTTCCACAAGTTAGATTTGAAACAAGGGTTAGCATCACTGCTTATCGATAGGTGGTGGCCATAAGGGGTAAAGATGTCTAGTTCCTGGACTTTTATTGTTCCTTCCACTGTGACTGTGGTGTTGGTAGGTATATGCCACACATAGCTGCTTAATCAATCTACTGCTCTGATGACAAGGTCAAATCTATTTTACTTGTTGAAAGGTGCTGCGAAATCAATGGTGATCAATTTGAACACCTCAGAAGCTGGGTCAAGTGTCCAGGTCCTTCCTTCTGATATGTGGGTTGGTTCCTTGTTCCTCTGGCAGGTGTCGTATTGCTTCAGATAATCGCAAAAGTCCCTCCTTATTTCAAGCCAGTAGACATATCCAGGGCCATATCAGTGGTTCTGTTCTGCACTGTGGTGTCCTTTGCCATGTATCTCATATATGATATATTCTCATAGGGGTTTCCCATTGAATGCCTGCCCCTTGGGAATAAAGAGGCAGTGTTCACTATGATGGGTCCTCATGTGTAGCATTCCGTCGGCTATGTAGGCTGCCTCCAGGTCTTCTTGTCCAGTGCGGTTCATAATACAGGAGTATATTGGTTCACGTCTGTATCCGGATACCATCTGCTGTCCGAAAACGCTTGGCATCTCACGCGATGTATCGATAATGTCTAGTTCATTTTCAGTCTGTTATGCTCTGGTCATGGTTCTTCCTGTGGCTTCTTCTACCTCCAGGACATCATAGACAATGTCGCAGTGGGCATACATTAGGAGGGGGACAATTGAGATAATCAGGTCATTGTTGTAGATGCTAATTGATCCTCTATACAGGGGTTCAGATGCGGGTGATCCTAGTGGGCTCAACAGGAGGTTCCCCCTGTGGGTTTCTATTACTGAGATAGGGAGGCGTCATTGTGGCTATGGACTCAGGAGCATTACTGGAGGTTGTGTCAGTTCATCAGATAGTGCTGCCACTGCTTGGAACATGGGTTCATCCTATTCAGAGCCATATTCAGTACTAGTTCTCGAGGGGAGTTCATCTTCTCCTATCTTGCGTTAGGGGCAAGTGTCCAGTTTCTAGAACAGCATAGGGCATGCTAGGGAGATAGGAAAAGTTCTCTGAGCCATCAAGGATAGTGCTATAAAAGGATTCTCATAAGATGTAGAGTCAGAGGCATCATTGTCCTCAAGGCTGTGATCGAGGATGAGTGGTAGAGTCTGGTTATCAGAGTCTTCATAAATACGAGAGAGTGTATCTGCTAAATAGTTGGTTCGTCCTGGACAGTACACCACCTTTGTAACTGGTACGGGTTACTAGGATATTATGTTTGGTTTCACAGTATCGTTTGATACTTGTAGTGTTTCGTGTACTATCGCTTGATACACAGATTGTTTTATGTTTGGTTTTACAGTATCGTTTGATACTTGTAGTGTTTCGTGTGCTATCGGTTGATACACACATTGTTTTATGTTTGGTTTTACAGTATCGTTTGATACTTGTAGTGTTTCGTGTGCTATCGGTTGATACACACATTGTTTTAT
>PYWC01000042.1:268206-309482 GCA_003182015.1 Tuber magnatum
GTCACAGAGACCATCCCCCCCCTAGGAAAAGCACAGTGTTTTACCGCTTCTCTCATGTAGTCCCTTGTTCTCCGAGAGAAAGTGTCAGTTAGTGGATGGGATACCATAACTGTGCGATGCGAGGAGGAAGGAACAGGCCCCCGATAGCCCAGAGGACCACCAAGCAGACTTAACGTCAGACCAAACCGTGCCGGAAAAAAGCCGACCGTGCAGATGCTAAGCGAGCCTAGCAAAAGCGGGGAAGTATAGAGGAGGAACGACCGCGAGGCAGTCCCAGACAGAAGGGAGCGTCCCCAAGAGGATTACCTCAGGGGGAGGGAAGGTGGAGGCCATAGGTAGTGCCTGGCCAAGCGAGGGAGGAAAAGAGGTGGTCTATCACCTCCCAGAGGGGGGGTGCGAGACCCGTAATTGTGGTGATAGTTCTCTGGTGTTGAGTCGTTCCCGATTAGGAACTCTTTTTCAATGACCGCAGTTGTAACGGAGACGGAGCGTGCAATATAATAAAGCCTAGAGCTTTGAAGAATGAAGGATGATATCTAATTCTTATCTGAATTGTTCTTAAATGCTATACCTGAGTCACTGAACAAAGAATGCTAATCAGGTAGTGTGTATATTAGCACCGGAAAATAAGTATAGCTATTGGAGCTTTACCATAGTGTTGAGAGCACTTCATTGAGATACAGAATAATAGGGTCAAGATCCCAACTATGCTTATTGATAGTATCGAAACATGGGTGAAACTAACTCTAAACATGTTGGAGAGATGTGTACAGTTGCGTAAAGTCCAGAAGGATTGGTTACAGACGTGTTCTGAGTTTCTACCACTGTTGTCCACTCATGAAGAATGGAAGCAGGTTGAGTACAGCTTGGAAGTACTTTGGCCTATCCAGTTTTGGACCATGTAGATGTCAAAAGTATCTGGAGTTATGATTCATCATGTATTCCAAGTCTATCAAGTCATCTTTGATTATTTGGAAACATAAATTGCAAAGTTGGATTGCAAGCAGATACAGTGGAAGGTTGATAATCGCAAAGGTTTGCTGAGAGCAAAACTAAAAGCAGCAGTTTATTTTGGTAAAACCGAAAACCCAAGAGGCCTTCTGTTCAGTATTGGGGCTTGTCTTAATCTATATTTCAAACTAAACCTATTTTGTGAATAGAATTTAGATGCTTCTGGTGAGACTGGTTACGAGAAGTCATATAAAGCGAGGTTTGTTGCACATTATGATCTTCACTATACACTAATAAATACGTGGTGTCCTGATAAGCCAAGTCCGTAGAGCCGTCTAAATGGTTGAGCAAAGCATCTTCATGGATCGAGATTGAGAACTATTGTGGTCAACAAGGCACTCAGGTATATCAAATTGGAATCTGAGGTCAAACTTCAGGAGCTAGCCACTTGAGCCTCTAATTTTGTACCTGATGCAAGGCCAACTGGGATCCCTTGTGAGGCAAACATACTACAGTGGTGGAAGATTAATGCTAGGAGATTTCATAATTTAGCCCAGATGGCTAGAGACATTGTTGCAGTCCAAGGAGGTAGTCTTGGTATTAAACAAACATTTGGCATGGCAAGAGAGCTAGTTCTACATTGCCGATCCTAATTGAAACGCAGTACATGCAGGGCTTCAATAATTGTGAAATCAGATAAGTATGAAGAATTAGTACAAGACCTGGCAAATTATGCCAGCACACTGGAGTTGGTGTAGTTGGATGAAATAGCAGCAATTGAGAATTACACTGGTTGGCTAGATAGGTAGGACCTGAGAGATAAGCAGTGTTGTGACTGCACTTCTGATGATGACTATCACGAAAAAAGGATACAACATGGTCTTCTATTTATCAGGATGCAAGACGGGTGTTGGGAAAAGAATCAAGGCCCATCCTGCCTTACTATGGCTTGATTCAATTTCAATATGCATACCCTCCATCACAGTAAGGACAAGATAGTAAGCAATTAGCAGACTCTAAAGAGCAAGGAGATAACTAGGGAATCTTGGACCATGTGGTGAACATGTATCTTGGGTCCAACACGGAGGAATCCTATGAGGAAGAGCCGGAAAGCATGGGAGGAGTTAATGATCTTGAAAAAAACAATGAAGTAGATAACGCAAATATTACTAGTATGGATCCAACAGGCTAGCAGGAAGTTTACCTTCAGGATGTTTATCTGGAAGCTTCTTGATTAGCTCCTACATTGCTATGGGTAGTCCAAAGACAAGGGAGTGGTATGGGGATCGGAGTTACAACAAGAAAGCATGCTAGAAAGAGTAGGAAATTGTTACACATAAGACGAACTGGCATAGTGTAATGGGCATGTCATGTGATTATTGGCAAAAGGTCACCTTTTCAATCCCAGGGTCCGCCGAAGTATTTGGAGAATGACTTAATTTCTGCCAATACAAGATCGGCACAAAACCCGCATTTACGCCACCACAGAAGGTCGCCAACCAAGGGGTTTTCACTGAATCCTCAAGAGAGAACTCGCGGGTATCCTGACAAGGTCAAACGAACTGTATTGGTTGGTTGGTTGTGGAGATAAACGCATGCAAAGATCCCTCAGCTGCGCCAATGGATGGATGCCAACTGGGGTAAGGTCAGCTACTCCGATAGGAGTCCCTGGCTGCCATACGGGCAGCAAGACCAAATTTCAAGTTTGTTGGTGGAGGAATGTGGAGGAAAATCCTGATAAGGGAACAACACCTGAGAGCTGATGGTTCGCCCACGCCCGAAGGCATGACAAGTTAGAGTCAGATGAGGGCCTACCGCGCAAAAGGTCAACCCAGAGCGTAACAAGGCCTAACCGCCATTGGCGCGATAAGACAGGAACATGCTTCCTGCAGGTTGACGCAGACAGGTGAGGAATCCGTCTGTATAGATAAGTCTGTCGATGGAGCTGATCACTTCGTATGCCGAGATAGGACCAGGAACCGCTTGCCATGGTGAAAGGGTTCGAGTGACTATGATGAGCATGCACGCAGCGAGGAGAGGGGTGGAACACTCTCCCCGCTGTCCGGAAGAATCAGAGTCAAGCAGGATAAAGGTTTTCAGGGTCTACGAAGTTCAAGCAGTGGAAAAGTGGCAGCAGTAGATAGGCCGCGAACACCCAGACACGGAATATAAGTATCGAGGTACCTCCCACGTTTTCTAGATCATCAGTGACGGACAAGAGATCTTATCAATATATTCGTTCAATGATACAAACCTACATTTCCTCCTGACCTTTTAACTGAACCTTGCTAGGAATCACTTCGTCACATATCGGGCCTTAGTCCAGACTCACTTCCCGTTAGAGTCGGCTACCGCTTAACACTATATTGTATCTTCTACACTACCGAGGCTTACAACCACCCCTTCAATGAGCCTGGAGGAGGGCTTATCTAGCACGCTCAACCATCTAACTGACCTATACGTCCAACACAACTATCACATATACGAGATCCAGTTTGATCTCCCCATAAGCGAAGTCTTTGACGACGAAAACGTTCCCTTCTAGTTCTCTGATCATGGGATCAAGTAGGCCCTCAAACACCTCACACTCGTGGAAAGAAGAAGCAAGATGTCGCAACCAAGAAGCGAAGAGAGATCAGCAGATTCTAGAGACACCGACATGCTGCGCCCTGAAAGACAGCAGCAGCTAATCTCCGCATAAGGACTGGGCCAAGATAGCCCCTTTCCACTCCCACCACCATCTCGGGGAGGTGACATCCCACCACTATGGCTAGCTTCCATACCCACAGCCAGGAACCCGTCGGGGCCACCAGTACCCAGGGGCCCAACGCAAAGCATTCCAACAAGACAAATCGGGCAAAGGTCATGCTCTGGGACCCCAACCCCCTCAGGCACTACCGACTTGGGCACTTTCGTGGCATACATTGGGACACTGATCGGCCAGTTGGACTGTAGTGTTACCCAAACCCAGAACGACCAGATGGTCGCATACGGGGCCCTATCTGGCGAGTGGAAAGAGACGGCAGAAGGCCTCGCTCAAGTAAGAGAGCGACTTCTGAGCGGGGAGAAGCTGGTTGGAGAGGAATCGGCGCTCTAGCAAAATAAGAGCAGGAAACTGGAAGGAGAGGTAGTGACCGAGATTACCAGATTCAAGGGAGTGATCCACGCGGCACTCGCTCGCATGCACGAGCGATCGGACCAACAAGCAGCCATAAGCGGACAGCTGCACTAGGACCTGGGACGCACCATCCAAGAATCGGTGAGTAGAGACCAAGAGCTCTACACAGGGCTGGACAGATTCTGGAAGGAGTTAGACGAGGAAGGACGACGTCGGGGGACCCAGGAGCTGCAGTTCGTTACTGAGCTGCAGACCCTCAATAAAAAGGTACCAACTGGGCTCTGGGACATGCAGCAAAACATGACCCAGATGTTTGCCCAATCAAGGAGGGAAATGACGGCGCTGGTACAGACAGCGTTAGGATTGCATCAGGGGGGATCGACCCATGATGACGAAACAGGGCGAGGACTGTCAGGGCCATCCCAACAAGACAAGGGAAAGAGAGCCACGGAACAAGACGCCCGGCCAGAGACCATACAGAGTAACCGCAAAGGGACCACGGCACCTCCAAATATGGAGGGAGGAGCCGGAGACCCAGACCCTGGGGATGATGGGTTGGACAACGGTGGGGAAGGACCAAGCCGCCGGCGAGGGGCACTACCCCTAGGAAGGCTGCGGACAGCTAAGGAAGAGGAGGAACATCAGATGATGTTGCAGTTAGCCAAGGAATAGGCCCAACAAACTGCTTTGCATCAGAAGAAACCCGCTGACCCTCCATTCCTATACGGAGCAAAGTCCTCCCTGGATATAAAGACCTGGCTGCACGCATGCTGGGACTACTTTAGGCTAAATCCCATGTTGTGGATGGGGGATAAAGGTAGGATTGTATGCGCCTTGGGAAGGACGAAGGGTGCCGACGTGACACACTTCAGCAACTGGTATAGGAAGACCATGGAAGGGCTCGAAGGGTATGCCGCTCATCGTGAATTGCTAACGTGAGAACAGTTTTGGCAGGAAATCATTGTGCGATTCTCACAGATCAATGAGGACTGGAAGGCTTTGGCCCATATGGCAAAAATCAAGTACAAGAAGGACATCGACAAGTACCTTCTTCAGACGGAAAACTTGAATATCAAGAACAAGCTTCAGGGAACGGCATGGAGGAAAATAGGCGAGGACTGACTACCGGAGGCAACACTGAGACGGTTGTCTCATAAGGGATACGACAGCGACGCCAAATGGCTGGAGCACCTTCGAGAAGTCAGCAACCAGAAGGAGGCTTTCCTGGACAGCGAACGGCAACGAGAAAGCAACCTGTCCAGCTCGTTGAGTTCTTCCCGGCCAATGAAACGATACCGGGAGGACAGAGAAAAGGAGCCAAAGTGAGGAAAGGAAGAAGGGCGACCTACCAAGTTCCAGAGGAAAACACCACCTAGGAACTTCAAGTCAGGAACGTTCACCCAAACCAACAAACCGACCAAGACCACAGGGGTAGAGCACACTGACTGGAAGAAAGCTCGTGCAGGAATACCCCAAAACTTGGTCGACCAACGCCGCGAAAATAAAAGCTGCACCTACTGCGGATTCACCAACTACAAGTGGGGAGCTTGTAGGCGGGGAGCCATTGCCACAATGATAGGACAGCGGAAAGCAGGGAAGTTTATGTGCCGAAACATGGAGGTTCGGAATACCGTCCCAAGGCCAGCGGTGAACCAAACCCATGTGCCACCAGCACCTGGACTATGGGAGCTGTCGGATCAAGAAGGGGGATAGATCGGACAACCAGGAGGCTGGTATAAAAACCACGACCTACGTTCCGAGCTAGGGCGATGGCTTAGTCAAGAATGACAGCGAACCACACTGACTGGGTTCAGAGCGTGGACAAAGGACAGAAGTGTGAAAAGTCATGAAAAAGCGTGTATAACGGAGAACGTTAACCCATCTCAGGGGGATGAAATCAGGAATGACCCCCGACCTGGACACAGGACGGCAAGACTTTATACTGCTCCCTAGGTAGAGAAGGTTCAAACCCGGCATGCACAAAAAGGGGACTGTTGCGCGGGGCAACTCAGGGCGCCGTAACTCTTGCCTCCAAAGGTCATGCATGGGAAATGAGTCAGGATAGCGCAGGACCACCTGAAGGCACTTCCGCAGTCCTAGGATGGCACCACCGGCGACAGCGAGTGGGTAGGCTGCAGGTTGCTAGGCGAGACAAAGGACAACGTGCATGCCTTAAATCGTAGCTAATGGCAGGAGTCAAACACCGGAGGCGGAGTTAGAAAGACCGCTCACTTATCTATGCACTGGTGGCATAGACCGGTATGATTAAATATCGTCATTGAGGGGAAAGAAGAAAAGAGCCGCATATAGAAGGGACCGGGTTTGTCTGAGGAGGCCTGAATGGCCAAAATTGTGCGAGTACAATAACAAACACCCAAGATTATTAAATGCCCCGAAAAATGTCCTTGAAACGAAGACAGGGTAACCCTATGGGGGAGCGAGAATGACAGAAGACTCAGGTCCCAATGCCCACACATTTCGAGTGCCCACAAGGCACAGCCTACCTAAGAATACAAGGAGAACGAGTACCGATTCGCGTGTTATTTGACTTGGGCTCGCAGATCTTGGTTATACCAGAAGCGCTAGTCCAAAGACTTGGGTTAGCAACGATACAGAGAGACACCCCCATAAGTATAACTGGGTTTGATGGCACACAATCCCAAAATGGGGGAAGGTGCTATACGACCCCTATCCTGCTAGAAATTGGGGCTAACCGATATTGTTCGGAAATTACCTGTGAAGTCATGAGCCAGGGGATCCATGACTTGATAATACCTTTCAGTTGGTGGTATCGCCAACATCCCCTACCATTCATCGAGGATGCAAGCAGGTGGGTGTTCCAGGCGGAGCAGTGTAAGGGACACCTGGAACCAGAAGATGAAGGAATCTTCATTGAGTGGGACGAGACAGTAGCCTCGGACCCTGCAGCCAGATATGTGGGCCGAATCGCAGGCCCAGAAGACCACAAGGTAGTAGTATTGGAGACTCTACCAAAACCCTACCGGGAGTACGCCGATCTCTTCCTGCCCCAGGCAGTGGAACGACTGCCACATCTCAATACCTTTGATCATGAGATCAAAGTGGTCAAAGGCGGGAAGCCCCCATGGGGGCCAATATACTCGTTGTCAGAAAAGGACTACGGGCATTGTGAGAATACCTAGATAAAATGCTACGCGAAGGAAAGATAACCCCAAGCTAGTCGCCCGCAGGTGCACCAATACTGTTTGTGCCAAAACCTGACGGACGGCTGAGACTATGTGTGGATTACCACGGGCTGAAAAAGGTTACTATCACTAACAAGTACCCTCTACAGCTTATGAGTGAACTCATAGATTGAGTAGTTGGGTCACGTATCTTCACCAAGTTGGACCTAAAAGATAGGTACCACTTGATACGCATAAAAAGGTGGGACGAGTGAAAGATGGCTTTTTGCACTTGGTATGGCCATTACGAATATCGGGTAATGCCATTTGGGCTAGTAAATGCGCCTGCCACCTTCCAAGACATGAAGCATGTGGTCCGAAGAAAATTCCTAGACTTGGGAGTGGTCGTATATATAGACGAAATACTAATCTACTCCAAGACCAAAGAGGACCACGTCAAGCTGGTAAAGGAGGTGGTAACTGAGTTACGGAAATACCAGTTAGCGGTGTCTATCACTAAGTCAGTATTCCACACCAAGACGGTGGCATTTCCAGGATACGGAGTGAAGACCGTTGGGATTAGCATGAGTGATCGAAAGGTCAAAGCCATAAGGGAATGGAAGAGACCTGAGTTCGTAAAGGACATACAAATCTTTAAGCGATTTGCAAGTGTCTACCAAAAACTCATTAAGAACTTCTCCGGAACTTGTAAACCCATAACAGAGCTATCGAAAGACAATGCGGAGGGCTTCGCCCAGGGAAACGAGCAGGAGGAGGCTTTCGAATACCTGCAGGAACGGTTCATGACGGCGCCTATTCTGGCACATTTCTACCAAGATGGGAACACCCTGGTGGAAACGGATGCAAGTGATTTTGCGCTAGTGTGTATCCGATCACAATACATTGAAAAAAGGCTATACCCGATAGCATTTCACTGCCGAAAGCTCAACTCGGCGGAACGCAACTACGACGGGCATGATGAAGAGTTGCTCGCCATAGTTGAAGCATTCAAGGAATGGCGCCACTACCTCGCAGGGACTAGCGAACCCATCGCGGTAGTTACGGACCATCAGAATCTACAATACTTCCTCACAACTAAAGCCTGGAGTGCCAGGCAGATAAGGTGGCCACAAAAGTTAGCAGATTTCAACTTCAAAATTCTGTGCCAACCGGGGTCGAGTGGCAGGAAACCAGATGCACTAAGCAGATGGCTGGAGTACCATCCAGAGTGGGGAGATGCGCAAAGCGCGAAGCTCTCAATTCTAAACCCTGCACATTTCAACCAGGTTATAGTTATAGTGGTAGGACGAGAAGAGGAAACTGGTCTAGGGCAGAGGACATGCGATGTAACGGGTGCACCCCTAGGAAGATGGATCCCAAGGTTGCGACCGCACCGAACAACTTCAAACTTATCGCCAAAAGCTCACACAGATGTAAGAGTAAAGTAAACAGTGAAACTTAATATTGGTAAGCCTGACGCTTCACTCAATTAAGTTCTCGAGAGGATTGATTGTTGGAGTAGAAGAGTTCTCGCATAGACTTTCAGGTAGTTTTATCTTATGCCAAAAACTCCCCCGTCAGTTTACTCCAACCATTCGAGCACACCCTTCGGGCATGCATATGTCAACACACCCTAGTCAGAGTTCACCTTATGCGGTTATTGTTTCTGCGGTAGATGTCCATTTTGCCCGCCAGGGTGAAAACTTCTGTGGATCGGTGTCTTGCAAGTGGCTAAGAGTGAAGGCACCTCATGAACTAGACTATCTATAACACCCTTCCCGTATGCATTGATCTCTACTTGACTCCGGAGACTACAGTGAGGGGTTTGTCTATGTACTATTTGTGGGTCACGGGCTTCCCGTGTCTTCCACAGGGCATGGCAGTCCGGGGGGTGATTCAATGGGCGCTACCCATGACCACTACCTCGCATCTAGCTTACCTGTGGTAGGAATCATGCTTTTAGTGTCCCTGCACTTCCCTTTCAGAGCCTATAGCGTTGGGGACACTTTCGGGCTTCGCAGGTGTAAAACTCTCCCAGTCGCCCCGGCACTACCCGGGACTACCTTCGGAACCCCCACAGTTAACACCCATTAACTCTCTCGGTTTTGGTCCGTTTTACTCCAAACAACTTGGAGGAGGTACTCCACCTTCCACCCTATGCCCCCTTATATCTCCTGCAAACAGTGTACGGTCGACCGGACAGCAGCGGCGTATACGGTGTTGCAAGCATTTCTGCAAAGTTTCCTCTTTGCTAGACTGCACACAACTGCCCAACTGTTTGCCCATGATGTCCGGGCCTCAAGGCGGGGCCGGAGGGTTATGATAGGAATAATGTCTCCAATTCAGAGCTTCTTCGAAGCTACGTAGCTCACCCAATAGCATCCCCCGGAACCCCAGATTCCAGTATCATGCATGGCTTCACATGACAAACATTCTAGTCAATTTTCCTGAACCCTTCGAGAGACTTCGTATTGAAAGGTAGGGTAACTCAGGACTTTGGGCAGGGTAACCCAAGCCCCAGGGTAGGGTAACCTTGTCCAGCGGACCAGATAACTTTTCCCTGTTACCCTGTCTATCCCGTCGCCGGCGCTAGACACTGCTAACCTGTCTCCAGTTACCCGGACTAGCTAAGCAACTGCCCCTTCAGAAGTCCCTAAGTACGCTGACACCGCTGCCGTGTGTATTCAGGTACCTAAGTCCCTGACCAGCAAATCCTGTTCATTCTTGGAGCCCGGGCCATCGGGTCTCCATAGGTCAAGTACTTACATGCCTGCTGGTTCCTACCAGTTCTCCTCCTGGCTACCTGTATGGGTATAGGTTCTGTCTGCCATAGCTCATGTATGTTGGGTTATTACACCTGAACCAGAAGACACCCGAGCCATCCGGTTATACCTGGAAGCTCAAATTCCAACAAGGGGCTCCAGGGAACTGGCAGGACATGACATCTACCTGCTGGAAGAAGCAGTAGTACCTGCCTGCGGACAAGCGACAGTAGCCAGTGCAATAGACTTAGCGTTACCAACGGGAACCTATCGCTGAGTAGCTCCAAGAAGTGGCCTTGCCGTCCGCCATGGGATCATGGTCAGGGCAGGAGTCATCGACCGGGACTACTAAGGAGAGGTGAAGGTGTTACTGTTCAACCTAAAGGACCAGGACTACTACTTGGAAAAGGGCGAACGAGTTGCGCAACTCGTAATAGAAAGGATACGCGATGGGGAGCTACAGGAAGTGATGGAGCTAGACGAGGCCGAGAGGGGCCAGGAGGGATTTGGAAGTACGGGAACCAGTGTGGTCGAGACCCAAACCAAAGCCAGTCAATTAAAGGAACAAAGCGGACTAAACCAATACTTCGATGAGTTCGATCAGGGACGACACAAAGCCCTGACGACAGAAGAAACCGTGCTAACTAATGCAGTGATTATCAAGGCGACGGCACGGAAGTTTGACACCCAATTCCAAAAACAGGTGGAGGAAAAGGGAGAGACGGACCAGGACTGGAGGATAAGGAGAAAGGAGTTGAAAAGACTCCGAGATGAGGGAAAGGATATGCCAATGCACTGGTCTTTGGGGAATGGCCTCCCGTATTACAAGGGACGGCTGTTCATTCCCAAGAAGGAGGCTCTGCAAACGCTGACTGCTCAAAGCAGCCACGACTCCAAGGTCGCTGGGCATTTCGGCCAGGAAAAGATGGCAGAAATCATAACGAGGCACTTCTACTGGAAAGCGCTCGCGGAATGGGTAAATGACTACGTACAATCGTGTGATAAGTGTCAACACAACAAAGTGCCACGGGACGCAAGACATGGGTTCCTACAGCCATTGGAAGTATCCTATGTGGCGTGGACCTCTATCTCTACCCACTTCATAATGCAATTACTGAAGTCAGAAGAGAACACTCAGATCATGGTGGTAGTCAACCGCTTCACCAAGATGGCCCACTTCATAGGGCTAAGGGAAAATGCAACGGCAGCAGATCTAGCCCAGGTGTTCCTCTGGGAAGTCTGGAAACTACATGGGCTGATGACGGAAATCATCTCAGATATGGATGCAAAGTTCGCGGAAGAATTTTGGGAATCCCTCTGCAAACTCTTAGGCATTAAGCAGAAGATGTCAACGGCATACCATCCTCAAACAGATGGGCAGAGAGAGAGAACCAACCAAGTGCTGGAAGGCTATCTCCGAAGATTCGTCAACTACGATCAGGATGACAGGTACCAACTGCTTCCACTAGTGGAGCATGCCTACAATAACTCTGTTGTGAGTGCGTATAAACTAACCCCGTTCTATGTGAACTATCGATACCACCCGCAGACCGAGTGGGTGAAGGAGCAAGAAGCTTGGAATCCAGGAGCCACCACGTATGTGCACTGGATGAAGGAAACACATGGACAGGCGATGGCCACATTGAAGGCAACCAGAGAAGCAATGGGATGTTACCATGACAAGAAAGTAAGGCTACAACCGAACTTTCAGACAGGTGACTTGGTGATGCTTAACGCCAAGAATATTCGTACCAAATGACCCTCCAAAAAGCTTAGCCCAAAACTATATGGGCCCTTCAAAATCCTGGAGCCACGCGGTGGGCAAGCATTCAAGCTGGAAATCTCGGAATGCTAGAAGATACACCCCGTCTTCCATGTATCATTGTTAGAGCCTTACCGGACATCTGTTCGACCGGCTCGGGAACAACCTCCCAGAGCCCCAGAGGAGATAGATGGTGACTTAGAATGGAAGGTGGAAAAAATTGTAAAGAGCGAGGTTATTGCATAGACTCGCAGGATTAACGGGCGCACTAGAAGGATCCGTGAACTTAGGTATGTCGTGAAGTGGCGCGGGTGTTCGGAGGATGAAAACACCTGGGAACCGCCAGAACGTTTGGGGCATGCAGCGGGGCAGGTGGAAGGATTCCACAGGGTGAACCCGGAGATGCCAAGGATATAGAGAATGGATGACAAGGAAAGGTTTTCCTAGTCATGGCCAAGTAAACACAAAGAGGTTTTGTATCCTATCTTGTGGAGTCCTTAAAAGAATTTAATTTGTACACTATGATAGAAATAGGTTTTAGAGATTCGGGTCGAACTCTTAGAGAGGGGAGCTCGTGTTACACATAAGACAAACTGGCATAGCATAATGGGCGTGTCACGTGATTATTGGCGAAAGGTCACCTGTTCAATCCCAGGGTCCGCCGAAGTATTTGGAGAATAACATAATTTCTACCAATACAAGATCGGCACAAAACCTGCATTTACGCCACCACCGAAGGTCGCCAACCAAGTGGTTTTCGCTGAACCCTCAAGAGAGAACTCTCGGGTATCCTGACAAGGTCGAACGAACTGTATCGGTTAGTTGGTTGTGGAGATTATCATATGCAAAGATCCCTCAGCTGTGCCAACAGATTGATGCCAACTGGGGGGAGGTCGGCTACTCCGATAGGAGTCGCCAGCTGCCATGCAGGTAGCAAGACCGAATTTCAAGTCCGTTGGTGGAGGAATGCGGAGGAAAATCCTGACAAGTGAACGACGCCCAAGAGCTGATCGTTCGCCCATACCCAAAGGCATGATAAGGTAGAGTGAGCTGAGGGCCTACCGCATGAAAGGTCAACCGAGAGCTCAACAAGGCCTAACCACCATTGGCATGATAAGACAGGAGCATGCTTCCTGCTGGTTGGCGCAGACGGGTGAGGAATCCATCTGTATTGATAAGTCTGTCGTGGGGGCTAATCACTTCGTATGCAGAGATAGGACCAGTAACCGCTTGCCACGGTGAAAGGGTTCGAGTGACTACGATGAGCTCCGATGCAGCAAGGAGAGAGGTAGGACACACTCCCCACCGTCTGAAAGAATCTGAGTCAACCGGCGCAGAGGTTTTCAGGGTCTACAAAGTTCGCACAAAGGAAAAGTGGGAGGAGTAGATAGGCCGCGAACACCCTGAGGTGGAATATGAATATCGAGATGCCTCCCATGCTTTCCAGATTATCTGCGACAGAGAAGAGATCTTATCAATATATTCGTTGAATGATACAAACCTACATTTCCTCTTGACCTTTTAAGTGAGTCTTTCTAGAAATCACTGCGTGACATATCGGTCCTTCATCTGGACTCGCTTGCCCTTAGAGTCAGCTACCGCCTAACAGAAAGCAATGAAAAGGTCCTCATTAAACTAGACTAAAATCTGCTAGGAAATAATCCTGTATTCGCAGAATTCGATTAAGGGTAATTAGGCTTCCAGTACGTAGTAGTCTTATTTCCACTGCCCTATACCCACCAACAGCAAGGTGCACATAGAGGAAGATAGGTGTGGAGCATTAATAGAGCAGTAAATATCCAGTGAATAATATACAATCATGATTACATTTTATATGGTTAGAGGTGGTATGGATATGGAATCATACACCTGGAATTATGTATAGAGTGATAAGAACCAAATTATGCACTGGGAATGATCATACCCCTAAAATAATATGTATTATTCCTATGTACAAAATCATAGCCCCAGAAAATCACATGCTGAAAAATTATAAACACTATAAAAATGAAATTATACTTATAAAACATTCACACTCTGGAAAATGTCTGGGTAAGACACACCCACCTGATAGCTAGTTGCTATAGTTTTACAATGTCTTGTAACCTGTTCATATAACTACTCTTGCACAATAGTTTCTATTCCCTCTATTCCTCTATTCTCCTAATCTACTACTCTTCTATTCCCCTGCAAATACAACTACTAGTACTCCCTACATTATAGCAAACAACACACAAGTAAGAGAACTTGATATGGAGGACCCCCTACACTACCCTCTAGATATACTATAGCCCTTGTTCTATATCAAACACCCTTTATTCTATTCTGCTTTAAATGGGAAGAAAGCTTTCTTTGAGCGAGTTTGGATGGTTCAGGATAAAGACTATAGGCAGGTTATTAAAAGTGAAGGAAAAGGAGGTTGTGAGGCAGAAAAGGAATGAGAACATTGAAGAAATAATAAGCAGGTTCAGGAGACTCAAAAAATCAACCAGAGTAAATGCATTCAGAGTTGTGGTACTACTAAACAGTAGATATTATCTACAGCCATTTATTAAAGTTCTATTCGAAGTCATATATTGAAAGCATATACTGATCCCTTTAATTAGATCTCTAGCTACCTGTCCTATAGCTTACTAGTAAGATACTATACAGTATGAAATAGAATATTTACCAGATATTGATTAGGTCTAGTCATCATATAACATATTACCAATGTGCCGATTTTGACATCCTGGACGCAATTCTTTTGAGACCTAAATGTCAGCCAGATGCCAACTTAGAAGAAACCTTTGAGGAGGAAAATAAGCCAAAGTTGCAACGCATCATGGGCAATATTGTAATTATAAGGGACGGGTACATAATTGATAAGACTCGTAGCTATAAATAGGCTTATACAGGGGCTAAACTATGATTAGTCATGACATCCCATATGTAATAAAAGCCAGGAACAAAAAGGCCAGCTGGCTATTACCTCTAATTGAACTAGTGGTCTATGAATATGTTACTTTCAGGAATTTAGTAGTAGATCATATCTGACATAGTGGATTAGGTACACAGGAGTGCTACAGGCTGGGTGGGATACCAGATGGTCGAGGTATTGATATCACCATCAAGGGCAAGAGGAAGGATGCTACAACTTTCCACTCCCTAGAAGGAAACATGACCAGCAAGCTTAATCATATCAGTACTTTAAGAACGAAGGGCTGTAGTATTGGACACTGCTTATTTGTGCCAAGAATGGAAAAGCAAATGAAGGATATCAAACCTGGGCTGGGACCAGCACCAGGGTATAAGCTGAAGTCCACTATTCAAGCTCTGAGAGTATTTGCCCAAAAGCTTCTACTATGGACTCAAACTGTTGAGGCTTTATTCCATGCATTTCTCCTGGAAGAGTATTCCAAAAACCAGGCTCTCCATGGGACCAGTCATGATGGAGAAACAGAGAATCTTGATAAAGCATTTGAGATATGAACTTTGCATTCACTGGTCATCGATGCAAATACCAATAACTATAAGAAAGTGGAAGAGATATACTATGGATGGTGCCTTATTGTTGTATTAGAAGATTTTAAATGGGGCAATGCCTGCTTCCCATAGCTTGGAGTTAAGATTAATTGTCCTCCTAGTATTATAGATTATTCTATCATCTTTTCAAGTATATATGTGACTAACATGTACAATATAGTCTTTATTATGTTCATACGCTTATATGTATGGGAGTACTATAATGGATCTTTTATGGGCTGTTGCTATAGTGCAGCCTACTTGATACACCAGGTAGTACATGATGCATACGTGGAGAGAACCAGGAAGCTATTGTGGGAATTCATCAAAATACCCAAATGGTAGCAGAAGTCATGTGGGCACTTGATAGTATAGATAATTATTTCGTATTGATTTGTCCTGGGTATATATAAAGAGTATTATAATAAATAGTCGAACTAGGTCTGTCCTAGTTGGCTAGGTAGAAAGAGGTTACTCATCATACCCCCAAAACTATGTACCCAAAGCCACATACCCAAAACAATATACCAAAAGTTATATGCCCAAATCCATGCACTGAAAAATCATACACCAAAGATCATACCCTCTGAGCATTCAATATCCAGGGCATATACCCAATAACCATGTATAATAGTATCATGGAACTGCAGATACAGCAATAGAATTTGAGCAGTATGAACAAATTTTGCTCGATTTACTAGTAGTCACTTGTCAAGGCAATTGAGGCCCCACAAGGTTAGAATGTGAGGAATTTTCAAACAGGGCCCTGCTTGGGTAATAAGTCAAGAAAATGAAATTCCCGCCACACCCTATAGCCTTTGTGGGGCTCTGTGGAAGGCAGAACAGGGAGAAGAGGCATAAAATTGACCCCGGGCCCTATCAATAGTAGAGGAGAGAACAGAAAACCCATACCACCCTGCCCTATAACAAATACTGGACAGGGAAAACGTGACATTTATTTTTCTGGTGTCATTATTTCAAAAACCAGATGCAAAGAGTGTACGTATAATAATAACAATGTACGAAACGTTTTCTTTTTTAATTTCCTCTTATTGATAGTTTTCATTTGTTTGGTATTGGTGCAACTAACTTATATGCAGTAGGCTAAGCTATAGCCAAAAGAAGAACATATGTTAGTAATAAAATTGCACAACAAAAACTTGAGAAACTCCAAGCTCCAAACACCCCACTACCCCAGAACCAGAACTAAACAGAAAGACAAACATGACCTAAGAAACCACCAATATATGTGCCAGAGTCTAGACATGGTAGTGCACCCAAGACAACCAATACCTGAGTCCACTAATTTTCAACATGGTATGCCACACTGGGGAGCTATATACACCTAGTAGCAGGAGCAAGAAAGTAGAACCAGAGGATGCAGTCACTAATAGAAGAAGGAGGAAAGAATAGTGAAGCCCTCAAAGCTGGAGGCCTCTACTGAAAAGGGTAGCCAGAGCGGAGGGTTCCAAAAATATTGTGAAAGGAGCAATAGGATGCAAGTGGACCAACCATAGAAAGGAGGGATACCACAGGCTGGTAAAGCCCAGTGCTGACGCAACTATTGGAAATATGTTTGTGTTTGACTAGGTAGTCTCAAAGAATAAGAGGACTAGAGAATCAACCAAAGCCTGTAAGCAAGTCCCTTCTTACTACAAACCATAATTCAAGCCATCTGAAGCAGGTCAGGTATCACAAACGGTAACAGGGGAGGAAGGTTTCTTAAGTCATGGAAGACTCAGAACAGAATGTTAGGAGAATTGAGTAAGGCTTACCAGCAAGGCAGATTGGCTAGGCTTGCACACCATAACTCACATTACAGTTATGGGGTTTCACACAACTCACCATTGTGAGTCACTAGTATGTTGTGTTTGGTTACATATGTTTGGACAACTCATAGTTATGAGATCATATGATGTAATGACTTTTACACATGACTCAACTAGTGAGTCATGGGTCTCATGTATGTGACACACTTAGCGTGCATGACTATGGGAGGTGACTCAGAAGTATGTGTCCCAGGGTTAGGGTTGGGGCGAAGAGCGAGTATAAAAAGAGTCACTAGGACCCAGAAGGATGAGCTCTTCACACTATCGTCTTTGTATCTTCTTACCTATAACTTATCACTCTACTCTTCACCTACATGGCCCTCCTGCGCAACTATGCTTGTAAGAGAGTCATAAGATAGGAGACTCGGGTACTTAGCTATTCGACTTGGAAGAAGACAAGTAGTCGTAAGTGTTTGAGTCTTACGTATCATCGCCTGTATAAAGGAAGTGCAAACCGGTAGGAATTCTTACACCAAGAGAATCACCCAAACGTGGGCACCTAAGTCAGGTATAAAGATAGAGGAGATGAAGAAAGCCTCACATGCCGGAGGTATTACTAGTCTTCTTATATTGTCCCCTTTTTTCTAGGATGAAGAGTTACCTAGTCGATAGAATACTACCACCTGGGGACTGTAGGGAAAAGGAGTGGTGCCACTCTAAAGCTGTTCCGGTAGCTGAGGAGTGTGAGTGGGCTCACAATCAAAACCCATGGTGTTGAGTGTTCAACCACAAGGAAAATAGAGAATGAGGTTGGTGATAATGGACGAAATTCTTTTTTTTTTTTAACTTATAGTTCTCATTTTATTATCGGAACAAGATGTCGCATGCAGCAGCCAAGCTATGATGAAAGAAAACATGCAAATTATAACGCAAAAAGCAAAAGAAATCTATCTCCTATCAACTATGATGCCCAAGAAATGAAAGTATCAGAAGGAAACCAATGAAACTATGCCACAAGGTGACTAACTATGGTGAGAAATTTATCACGAAACTGGCCTTCCTATTGCAAAGCAAACCAATCATAAAACCATCAAGAAAAAATCAACCGCCAAAGAAACTCTTCCCCCTTCCATCTCAGTCCAACAAACTACTATCATTATTAGACAATCAGTGAGAAAGTTAGAGGATGATAGAGGGGAGGCAGGGTGAAGCTGCAGGGAATAAGAGGGCTAGAGAGGGAGATGGTAGTACCAATCAAGAGTCAGAGGGAGGGGAGTTCACTCTAGCAGTATAGATAAAGGAGGAAACTTCCAACAACAGGGGGACGGATGCCCATGGAGGGGAGGAAGGGGAGATAGAGCGAACTGAAGTCATGTGGAGGAGACAAAGCAAAGATATCGTAGGACAATAGAGAAGGTCATAGGCCCTGCCTTCTGGGGCAGTGCCGCACCTGGGACAGGTGAGAGGAGCATCCAGAGGGGGGTGGCAGGAGGGGTGTTGTTTTGCCAAAAAAGTGAAAAAGCGTCAGGAAAATATCCCAGCTGTAGAGGCAGTTGTGCTGACAGATGGTGAGGGTGATGGGGCCAGAGGAGGAGGGGGTGTAGAGAGGGTTGGCAGCATCCTCACATGGAGCGATGTGGGGAGGGCTAGAACTCGTCATCACGGGAGGGATGGCAGGGTGGACGCAGGGGACAGGGTTGAACAATATAGTCTTGAGTGCCTCATCAGATAGAGGCCAGAAAAAGCGGCCACCAAAATGGGAGAGACTGGAGTCGGAGAGTGGGGGCATGTTACCAACCATTTATTGAAAAGCTCATCCAGGATGAGAGGTGTAACTGGTACGGGTACTAGGTTGTTTTATGTTTGGTTTCACAGTATCGTTTGATACTTGTATTGTTTCGTGTGCTATCGGTTGATACACACATTGTTTTATGTTTGGTTTCACAGTATCGTTTGATACTTGTATTGTTTCGTGTGCTATCGGTTGATACACACATTGTTTTATGTTTGGTTTCACAGTATCATTTCATACTTGTATTGTTTCGTGTGCTATCGGTTGATACACACATTGTTTTATGTTTAGTTCACGGTATCGTTTGATACATGAATTGTTTCGTATGCCATTGGTTGATACATACATTGTTTTGCAATATCGCTCATACTGGAGATAAGCGATATGCTGTATTTAAAGAGCGCTGATTTCCACAATGGAAACAGCAGACTTCGACAGACAGTATTCTTAAAATATACTTGGTTAAACGGTTACTTCTTTGATCTCCTATTGCACCCTGTTTGAAGCCTCCTTTAGCAAGCAGCGCTCGCTTCGTGTTGATTACGAAGCCATCTGCTCCTATCGTACCACTATGTGACTGGGGCCTGGCCCGAACACGTTACAAGAGGTCGTATCCACAGACCAAGCCTATCAGGAAGCAGTGGCAGGAGGGGCAACCAGCAGAGCTATATCTATACAGTTGTCTGACTGAGGGTTGGTGGGAATCCACCTGACCAGGGAAGCACAATCAAAGGCAGCATAGTGCTCACCACAGTAAGGGCAGTGGAGAGGAGAGGCAAGACAACACCCTGGGACTGGCTTAAGGTTGCCCTGCTTGAGGCACCCTGAATTGGCATAGTGGTGTTCTGAGTGGGTATGGTGCAGTGTACATAATGGGCAGGAGGGGTGAGTGGCTTTGCAGGCTGTCTGAACATGGCCAAAGTGAATGCAAAACTAACACTAGAAGAACTTCTTGGAAGAGAAGAAGGGCAGACAGTACAGCTCTTAGATAAGATGCAAATCTTCTGATCTAGTCTGGGTACATTGTTGTAGAAGACAACCATGACTACTGAGGTGGCAGAACCTGCCCCCCTCACCGCAGCATTAGGCTGGCAGAAGTGGCAGTCAAGAGCGGTCACCTTGCAGACATTATGGATTGCAGCAAGCATCACCTAATGCATGCTGTCCTGGCCCAGGGGAAGAACTACGATGGTGACCCAGTGGATTACCAGCTTGACCTTACTAGGTGCTAGGCGGAACAAGAGAAAGGGGTTGTTTCCAATGAGAAAGGATTGGTTGAGCAGAAGAGAAAGAAGTTCAAAGTCTGGGGAATAGGAGGATGCAGTGGTATATAGGAAGTTGATGAGAAGAGTTACCAAGCCCTTGCACTTGCAGGGGATAGAGAATGAGAAGGGAAAGGGACAGGTAGCCGCACAAAGAGTGTTGGCCACTATACCAGGCAATGATCATATAATGTGTTAGGCAGAGGGGTGAGGCAGTGGGTCAGTGCAAGGGACAAAGAATCTTCTAGCTGCAGTAGGAATGGGAGAGGGCCCTTTGGTCCAGGCAACCTTAGCTGATGCTCTGGCCACTTCAGTGGAGGAGTCAGAGTTACTTTTCTTCTTTCCATTCCTCTTCCCCTGCCCAGGAGTCCAGAGTCTAGAGGAAGGAGGGGCAGCAGTGGTTACTACCTTGGTGAATGAGCAAGCCGGGGAGGCCAGAGCTGAGGGGACCAGGTGTGCATTTAACAAGACAACCGAGGCTTGCAGGGCTGATAGATTGTGTGGGAGGACGGAGAGGCGTGGGTTAGCCTGCACTCTGGTGATGGTACAGAGGAGGGGGATGATGATCACCTCCCCTGATGTGAGGTCATAAAGATAATCAACCCTATAAGTGATAGCAAAGGCTGGAGGAAGAGTGTCCAGAGAATGTGCTATCAGAATATGTTCGGTACTGAGAGGAGCAGGAGAGTCAGGCTTGGTAGAAAGAGGAGCAGGAGTCGGGGGGCTCTAGAAGGGTAAGAAGAGTTATGGGCAGAACTTCGCTTAGCAGCATGCCTGCTTCTGATGGACTGAGCACTGATTTGAGGAGATGGAATGTGGGCAGAAGGCTCATCTATGTCTATGACTGCAAGGCTCAAAGGACTACTGGGGGTGACCCACAGATATCTCCCTTAAGAGTCAAGCAGCACGCAAGAAGACGAGATGTTATACTAATGTGAGAAAGCAAGGTGCATTGGTAACTGACGATAACTTGTCTGTAGTGTTTGGATTTCAATGACCTGATAGGAAGACGGTACAAAGCATGGGTGATAATATAGGAAATAAAACTGTCTATATATACCCATAATCTAGTCATGTGCACAGCCACCCAACCAAGGAAATACCTACGAGTCATACATGGTTGCATACATGAGTCACACCAACTCCTGTATGCGACCGTATAGGATGAGGAAATCATACATTTTAACAACATTGACCAAGCAATAGAGCCTCAATCGAGAACTCCGTGGCTGTTAGGTAACCGTGGTACTTGGAACCAATAATCCACATGAAAGGGGCAAAGATTTCCGCTTGTTTTTTTGGACCCGTGGAAAAAAAAAAACACTGGAGGTCCTTGTCCCTGCCGCCCGGCCTAACTAGAGTCAGGAATTAACTCCGGGAGTGCGTGAGATCGTGAAGCTACTACTCGAGCACTGTACTATCATACGATACCTAAGGCTCGTCGGGTTGTGTCGGGTGATACGTTGTGAAGAATCTTGGAGCAATATTCTACCAGACAGCGGGGTGCGTGGAGGCAATGTCAGTAAAATTTTCCGTCGAGTCATACTCATTCTCCCCGAGTCTCAAAAACTCCTGAAAGCAAACGGAGTCTCTAGTCTGTGGTATTGGACGAGTATTCTGGTCCTTTAGGATTTCCACGGATGTGCGAGAGGCTCCGTATCCCAGTTCCTATTATCGGCGTAGGGGTTAGTGTAGCAACGGCTACTTCCTCCTGTCCATTTAGTGGACCGTCATTGCCCGTGAGCTAAATTCTTTCTCTCTTCTGTGATGCGGGCGGCCTGCAAAAAGTGAATTTCAAAGTTGTATCGGAAGTTTGTGATCTAGGGAGATGGGTTAGGTAAAAAAGCGGGCCTTGAGCCTCTGCAGAATCCTAAAACAAGATAACGAGGCACGCAACACAAGTATCTATTGTACGAGGGCAACCGCTAAGCAGCAACAACTGGGAACCGGCATCCCTCCGCATGTTTGCAGCAATAGAACCATGATGACTGCTGCTACTCGAGTACCAGTATCCCCGTCCCTCCTCCGGCGCTAGAATAGCTGCCAAGAGATCGGCAGGATCATTTTATGCTCACCAGTGGTTTCTTTGCCAGATCGCTGTCAAGACCCACGGCTCCACCAACCCGTCGTTCAAACCCGATCCTAAAATATGTATATTTTGTACTGGGGTATCATACTAAAAATGGGAAATCCGGGAATAAAGGAACAGATCATAGAGTATCTTGCGTAAAAACCAGATGCACGCTCCGGGGATCTGTCCTCTTCTGGCCTTTTCCTCCGGACTCAACGATTGGTGATTTGAGGGTTTCTACGGTATGCCCGTTGCTTGACTTGGTTGCTCCTAGCACCAATCTGACCGGTTTGGAAATATAAACGTGTGGCTGCATTGAAGCCGTGCGCCGAGTATCAGTGGGATCGCGTGAAAGTGTGCCGACTTTCTTTGCCTGGAAAACCTTACTGCAGGGCCTTCTAATGCATCTTTGCTAAGAATACCGCTTCCCACCGATATTTTACCATTGTCCTCACCAAATATCTGGCTTGCTGAGGAGTCCCTGGCAAAGATATGAGACTCCTCGCAGGAATCTATCGCGCTTCACAGCCGGGAGGTTTTCGTCACTGCATCACCCATCCCTTGGCGTCCGATAGTGAGTTTGAACAACCACACAAATACCCCAACTCACCGCACCGCAGCCTGAATCCCAATCAGAACCTAACCAATTAGTTTTCCCGGACTTGCATGGAGCTGGAAACTGAGTGGGGCAAGCTCTCTTTATTTCTTACAGATATTTTTCCGCCTGGTCGCCTGGGCTTCTCATTTCCGTGTTCTGGATTCTATCTTTCTTTCCCACACCCTGATACAAGTGCACACCATACCAAAACTTCAGCCTCCGCTAAACCCGAGCAGCACCAGCCAGAACCACACCTCCGAACATCCTCGAACGTGGAGAGTTGTTCTGGGTGCAAAAACGATAGAAGTGCGGACGCGCTAGCTGCATCTTGTTACTATCATACCTGACCCGGAAGAACGGCTTCGCCTTGAGCCAGATTAAACTATTTTAACTCCATGGATCAGTACGCTACCTGGCCCTTCGGTGTCTCTAATTCCGAAAATAAGAATCAATAAGCTAATGGCCTTGCTAGTGTTACCCAAGTCCGACCTGACATTCACGGTAGTTACAGCGGGAATAGTGGTAAGAGCAATATGATTGGGAGTAATAATACTATCAAAATCACGAATATGTTACCCGATATGACAAACTTCGGAGCCGGAAATAGGGGTGACACATCCGAAGTTGGAGACGGAGGTACTGCCAGCTTTCACTACCGATTTGGGGCAAAAGACTAACCTGCTATCCGAATCAAAACAAGTGCCTGGGCCACATCGCTTAATCCCCTACGGCAGGAACAGCACGTTTACTGGCCGTAGAAATCTCCTTGAATTGATTAGGACATTTTCGGAACATATAGTTCACAACCGAATCGCGCCCCATGGGTTAGGTGGTTCTGGGTATGCATCAATTACCTCAGCGTATGAATGATGCACTAACACCGCCCAGAAAAACCCAGATTGCCCTCGAATACGTTTATCAGTGCGCCAGTGAGAGCGATTGTCATGTTTTCTAGGTGCAAGGGAGGGGGTATTAAAATTCAGTGAAGGCTTCAGAGAGATAGGGCAGCGCATTCGGATTCCGCTAGCTAGAGCCGCGGTAGAAGAAGTAGAATTGCTGCGGAGCATCAGGAGGTGGTTTGAAGGCCCAAACAGCGGCGACCGGATCCTGGTTATTGACAATGCCGACAATGATGCAGACTTTGTTGGAATCAACAGCCCTATCGCCAAGTTTATACCGCAAGGTGCCAGAGGGACTGTTATATTCACGACCAGATCTAGACTCGTGGCATCACGGCAGGGCTGTAAAATGATCGAGGTTGGAAAAATGGAAGAGGAAGATGCACAGGAGTTGTTTTCAAAGCGCGTTGGTAGCGGGTATATTTTCGGAGAGGGAGAGAAAAAAGCTATCAGAATGATCCTGGCTTCGCTGCATCACCTACCACTGGCTATTATAGGTGCGGCAGCCTTTATGACCGAGACCGAGACATCACCATCCGCTTATTGGACTATCCTCCGGGAGAGCGATGTGCAAGCGAAGAGACTACTTTCACAGGAGTTTTGCGACATCCAACGAGAAGTTGATGAGCCCGAAAGCATTCTGGGCACGTATTTCACCACCTTTAACCGAATATCCCAACAGATGCCCAGAGCCATGCAGCTTCTGCGGTTAATTTCATGCCTCGATCGCCACAATATACCAGAGGAGCTATTGAGACAATCCGGGTTGGAAGAAATGGATGATTCAGTTGAGTTTCGTCGGGTTATAGGAAAGCTCTTGGGATTCTCGTTGCTTGCAATTGTCAAGGGCGAGGAGAAAACATTTTACGAGCTTCACCGTTTGGTGCAACTATCTTTGCAAGTGTATTTACCGACTAAGGAGTTGAAACAAGCGAGGGTTGCCGCATTAAAGATGGTTTCGCGCCTATTCCCACAGGAGGAGAGCGAGCAGAGATCTGTTGGTCCTATATATATTCAGCATGCCCTTGTGGTAAGTAAAGATTCAACAGGTCGCATTGCCGAGGAACTTTGTTTTCGTATGGGGCAATACTTCCAAGCCAAGGGCTCCAATGAGAATGCAGAAATTCAGTTTCGTCGATGCATTGCACTTCGAGGGAAAGGTAAAGATTATGAGTGGGATAACGAAGGTCAGGGAAGTTTCAGGCTCCCGGGGGGGGAAGCACAGATCGGGGGGGGGACAAATATGATGGTGAAGATATTCCAGAATTTACTCGGCATTCCTACGAGGCCCATGAGCCAAAGCTGCGCCGACATGCTAAAGCACATGAACATTCTGGCTGTAGTGCTGAAAGACCGAGGAAAGTATGATGAATCAGAGACGATGCATCGGCGTGCACTGGAGAGCCAGGAGAAGCTTCTTGGACCAGACGACCCTGACACCCTAACTAGTACCAACAACCTGGCTGCCGTGCCGCAAGCCCAAGGAAAGTATGACGAATCAGAGACAATGCATCGGCGTGCACTGGAGAGCCGGGAGAAGATTCTTGGGCCAGACCACCCCGCGACCCTAACTAGTACCAACAACCTCGCTGCCGTGCTTCGGGCACAAGGAAAATACGATGAATCAGAGGCGCTGCATCGGCGTGAATGGGGGTGGAGTAAGAAGATTCTCGGGCCAGACCACCCCTCGACCCTAACTAGTACCAACAACCTGGCTCTTGTGCTGGGAACCCAAGGAAAGTACGATGAATCAGAGATTCTGCATCGGCGTACACTGGAGAGCCGGGAGAAGATTCTTGGGCCAGACCACCCCGCGACCCTAACTAGTACCAACAACCTCGCTGCCGTGCTTCGGGCACAAGGAAAATACGATGAATCAGAGACTCTGCATCGGCGTACACTGGAGCGGCGTGAGAAGATCCTTGGACCAGACCACCCCTCCACCCTAAATAGTACCAACAACCTCGCTCTTGTGCTGGGAGCCCAAGGAAAGTACGATGAATCAGAGACTCTGCATCGGCGTACACTGGAGCGGCGTGAGAAGATCCTTGGACCAGACCACCCCTCCACCCTAAATAGTCTCAGCAACCTGGCTCTCGTGCTGCAAGACCAAGGAAAGTACGATGAATCAGAGACGCTACACCGGCGTGAATTGGAGCGGAGCGACAAGATTCTTGTACCAGACCACCCCCCGACCCTAATTAGTACCAACAACCTGGCTCTTGTGCTGGGTGCCCAAAGAAAGTACAATTAATCAGAGGCGATGCACCGGCAAACGCGGGATCGGCTGCTACGAAAGCTGGATCAGTCATGAAGGTGTTGTGAAGTTGTTGCGGCCCTGCAGTCTGTGGCCATGCCGATTGCCTCCCCACCATACCACTGCACACACAATTTGGCAGGGCCGCCGGTGACTGGAGCGGGCAACCACGTTCTACCAGTACCCGGGGCTCCAGAGATATGCCAGGGAAATGCTCGTGCTGTGGAAAACTTGAACGGAGACGAATTGCAGGGAATGAGCGGTGCCCGCCGAAATTCCGTTTTACTAGGATGAAAGAACCTGTGTGCAGAGGTAGCGTCTGAGATTTCACCCTCTTTTCAGGTTTCATCCCTATTGTTTCCTTTTCTTTCTAATCTCAGCACTGCATTAGTTAGCGTTTGGTAGAGAATAGTGCAGCTGTCTTGTCCCCTCTCGGATGATTAGAAGCACCCCACTAGACACCGCAATACCAAGGGAAGTACACTTTGTCAGCCATAGCGGGTTGGCACGCGTGCTGTGGGCAGTTGTGGGAGAGCAGTAGGATGTCCTAGATGATTCTAGGAGTAATAGGAGTACAATGGATCATTCGGGAGTGGTGTGTATTGTCTTAGGTTTTAGAGAAATTTCTCTGGACATGTCTTTCCTTTGTTATGACTGGAGTGTATGGGGGAATAGGGGCTTGTGTGGAGCAAAGAAGATAATTGTGGAGACCCATGGAAGGGTAGGGGGCCGATTCTCTTTTACATATACATCTTGCTTTACCGTTGGTTTAGGGAGAGAGAACGAAGCGAGATGACGAAATCTCTACTCATACCTTCCACACATACCCGCCGCTAGCCCAGTGCTATTTTGCCCACTATACCGCTGCGCTATTTGTTTGTCACTCCACAGAAATACCTCTCTCACCGTGATAAGGGGGCAGCCGCCCAAAGATTCTTGAGCTTGATAACGATATGACTGCCCAAGTATGCATGTATCGACCCTTAACTATCCGGCTATGCCGTTGTGTCAGAAGCGGGAAGCATGGTGATACGGAAAACCCACATGGGCGTGCAGTAGAACCTAGGAAGAAGATGCTTGTTCCGGGAGATGCTGAATGTCCCCCCCCCCGCTATAGGCAATATCCTCGGGCTGCAAAAGCCAATGAGCCACCCAGCAAGAAGTTCACCAAAGCCCCATGAGAATGACACCTAAGCTCCCCGGAATGTGTTAGGGCACTAACGGAGCTTCAGGAGAAGAAACTCCAGCTCAAAATCTATAGCCATGTGGAGGGAAAGATACAGTCAAGAAACCAAAGTTTTGCGTATTCACGTCCCTCCGGATTCTTTTTGCTGTTTCTCTCCCACCGGAACAAAGGTGATGAGCTCTTGGGGAAAGTCTTACGGAGGCAGCGATGGGATATATGACTAACCTTAGACGCGCGGTGCCAGGCGAGGATATGGAAATGGGTTATGACGTGATGGGGCCTCGCAAGAGTGGCTCTTGGTGCTTATATACTTCGTCACCCGGTTAGGCTAGAGGTCACTATCGTGGCTTTGCGTGATCAGAGTGGGAGGAAAACCGATCGCTAGAAAGAGTGAATTGTGCAGCTGCAGAATCGAATATTTATAGGCCCAGAAGTCTCTAAATTGGCAGTATGCTCTATTGAAGTGTTGGGTATTGCATAACCCTTCTATTTGTAAAACTTCCTTTCCTCTCCTTGGTGCCCATGAGTGCTTACTTCCTCCCTTCTGCCAATCCCCGAGTGGGTCCAGCCGACTGCAGGATCCCTACATTTGGCCGATCTCCCCCCTCCCCCATTTCCTAACCTGAGTGGGGTGTGATGGGTGGGCAATTTCCGATATTCCCATATCACTACTCCATGACCCCCCCATCAGACCCTTCCTATATTATCCCCGCGCCCCCGATGCAGTCATCCCTAATCCGAAGAACTCCACGGCCTCGCATCCCGATCCCCTGACCTTCTCAAATCTCTTTATACACCATGGAGGCCCGGGATTCAAATACTGGATAACTGCCAAAATCATGCAGTATTTCTGGAGTTGCCAATATCTGTACTGTATAGTGCTTGCCCAAGGCTCCAAGTGAGTTCTAGTGAATCCCAACTGGAAAGCGGGCCCTGCCTTTTCTTTTGCTACTAAGCTAGTCCGTCGATGTGTGGACTTTCCAGCTTGTTATTTGTCACGAGCCTTTCCCCAGATGTACACAGCCCTCCAAAAAATCGGCTACGACTTGGTTTCCTTCCCATCTTCTCCCAGGCTATAGACCCTGATCATTCCTCCTCGTTGTTTAATATATTGTGATATATTTTTCTCCCTCCTCTCGGTGCTGTCAATCAATCCCAAAATCCGTTGACAGGCAAGGTCCCCAGACCACCGATCTCCACCCTCACGAGGCCCCCTAACGCGACACCTCCCTACCAACTTGCGTAGGACGAAGGTGTATTTTGGGAAGAAGTAGTAAGACGGGAGTCTCAAGACGGCTAGCCGTTTGTAATATATTTCACAAGTCAACTAGCTCTCGGCGTGCGCCAAATATAGCTCCTCGAGGGGGAAGGATTTCTACGCAACTAGACTCAGGAGGGGAACGAAGGGAAAGTAAGAATAGGGGTATCTTTTGCTCGCAGTAGTAGGCTGGTAGTGATGCTAGTATTTCCCGAACCAAGTATAGTGAATGGTAAATATACTTGGTGAGATCCTGGATACTCAGTCATCTGTGTCGGTGAACCCTGCCAGTATTGGTGTCCAAACCCATGAACGCCCACCCTCTGAAATGGTAATTTGGCCTCTTCATTTACTCCTTATAACATACAAATTGTGTCAGTGAGTGATTTATTTTAGGAACATTTTTGATTAGATAACCTACCCACTACAACACCCCGCATGCTAAAAGTTTGAGGTGGCTCGTGCGCCATCTGAGCTAAAAGTACGGGTGCAAAAGTACTCGTCCGGCAACACAATGGCAACCCTACGATTACTACAAATTTACTACCTATTCAACCACAACTGCTTAGAATAAACTGAAAATGTGTATAGACATGCAATAAATATAAGGAAAGCTATATATACAATTAGAAAGCAAAAAAATCAATACTTTGTATACCATCCTCTTGCATCTCAGATAGCAGCCACTCTATTAGGTAGAGACTCCCACAACATTTCCAGAAATTCACCTTCAATATCCTGAGCCCAAACCTGATTGAGAGCTTCTGCTAGATGTTTTCTAACAGTCTCTAGACCCCCCTTGGTCTTGTGAACATTGGGAAAGTGCTGGTGTAGCTTTTCCTTCACACTCTTCCAACAGTACTCAATTGGATTGAGGTCTGGAGAATTGGGTGGCCATTCCATAACCTGTATATTGTTTTCAGCAAACCAAACCATAGTATCTCTTGCAGTATGTATCTTTGCACCATCCTGCTGAAAGATAGGATTCCCAACTGTATCCTCCACCTCCTGTCAGATATCAACTAAGCCATCCTCCAAAACTCCAATATATACAAATCTATCCACACTCTTCTCAAAAAGAAGAATTAGAGGACACTTGTTTCTACCCCAAATACAAGCCCGAACTATCAGCTTCACACCTGGCCCCTTGGTAACCCCATAAATACAGTCTTTGTGCCACTTTTCCTCAGGTGTTCTGAATACCCAAATACTCTTAGGATCTTTGGACTTTTCAACCATGCATTCATCAATAAAGATGACCTCTTCAAAGTCTTTCTTTGTCCAATTCTTATACTAAATTGCCAAAGCCAATCTCTTAACAGCATGCTCATCCTTTAGAAGTGCTCTTTTCCTAGCCCTCTATTTCTTTATATTGACTGATGCCAAAGCTCTCTTGACGGTATGAAGGGAAGCATGAAGTGCAACATAATTGCGCAATTCTGATAAAGTCTAGTGGTGTGCCTTCTTAGACTCTCTGACTAGGCAGCAACAAGTTCTGGTAGTGATAATTCTTGGTCTTCCAGGTTTTGGGAGAGTGTTTGCATCACTTTTCTTTTGGAAGTGGTTATGGAAACTTTGGACTGTACTCTTAGGATGGTGTAAGAGCTCTCCAATTTCTGAAAAAGAGATTTTTTTTTTCCTCAGAGCAACAATTTGCCCTTTCTCAAACTCGGTGAGGTAGCCTGTTTTCTGGGGAGGCATTGTGGTTGAGGGGTGGTTGATCGTCGAGTTGGGGTTTTTTGAGGTGTCGTTTGGTAACCACCAATCGGACGAATACGTTTGCCCTAGTACTTTAGCAGGCCAATTTCGGAGGACCGATCGATCCTATCGTTCAATCCATCCGTCTACCACCACATCCATCCAGCACTGACAGTATCCAACGCTAGTGGGTTGTTTTCAAAGTCCTCTAGTGATAGATTGGAAGTATCAAGATCAGCTAGTATAAAGTTAAAATCCCTGAAACATGAGGTATACTACCAGGAAATACACTTTTAATGGCGAACTCCGTGGCTGTTGGGTAAACTCGGCAGTCCTGGGAATCGATAATCAACACGAAAGGGGGACGTAGATTTCCCATTGTCCTTCGGACAAGTGGGGAAAGTCCTGGAGGCCCCTGATCCCACTGCCCCACCTAACTCGAGTGAAGAATTAGTTTCCCGAGTGTGCGAGGTTATCAAGTTGCCACAGCCATACGGTATTCAAAGCTTGTCAGGCTCAATCAGGGTGGCACATTATGAAGAATCTTGGTGCAACATCTTGCTAGATCGTGGGATCCTGCGGAGGTAATGTTATTAACCTTCTCCGCGAGTCATCCTCACTGTCCTTGAAAATCTCCGGAACCCCTGCAATCAAAAGGTGTCTCTGGTCTGCCGACGAGCCGAGGGATTGGGCAAGGATTCTAATCCTTTAGGCTTCCCGAGGACTAGCGAGAGGCAGCGCATTCCAGTTCCTACAATCAGGGTAACATTAGTGTAATAGCGGTGACTTCCACCTCCCCTTTCAGCTGGGCCATCATTGCCTGTGAGCTGGGTTCTTTCTCCCTTCTGCTGTGCGGGTGACCCGTAAAAATGAATTTCAAAGTTGTATCAGGAGCCCGGGATGCTAGGAAGATGGGTTAGGAAACTTAACAGAAAAGAGGGGCCTGAGCCGGATTTGAGCTGCAGAATCGTAACACAAAATTAGGAGCCGCACAACGCAAGCACCTATTGCACCAGGGCAGCCAGTAAGCCACACTAGGAGCCGCTGTTCCTCCGGATGTTTTTCAACAATATGACCGCTGCTATCCACTATCCCTCCGATGCTAAGAATAGGTGCTAACAGATCTCCCAAGGTCGCCATATCGTGACCGGTCATTTCCCTGCTAGATTCCCATCAGGGCCCACTATTCCCCGACCCCTTGTTAAGTTTTGGTCCTAAAAGCTGCATATTATGCACTAGGGTATTATACTGAAAGCGGAAAATCTAGGAATACAGGAATAGACCATGGTGTATCTTGTGTAAAAGCTGAATTCACGCTAGGGTGGGTCTGTTCTTGCCTTTCATTGTGGGTTCAAAGCAATTTTGGCGTGAAGGGGTTCGGGGAATCTACAAAAAACACTGATGACTAAATTGAAACTGCGCTATATGGACAAAAAAAGGTATGAAAAGGTATGATATGGGAAAAACTAAAAGATTGGCCTGGAACCAGCTTTGTCGAACCCGTCCTCGAACCCCCCCCCCCTCCGACTTCCCCTCGGTAGTCCCCTCAAGGCATTCGTCGCAACATGACACAAAGAGCACTGATTTGAGTACCTTGATGCCCATTGATTGGCCCAGTTAGCCTTCGCTCCAAGGTGGCTTTTTTGGAAGATATGATCAACATGCGGCCACGTTGAAGCCGGCACACAGACATGGGAAAGGTGTATCGTCGGGATCGCTTCAAAATGTACGGAATATCCTTGCCCGGCAGTTTTAATCTCAGAGTCTACCCACATATCTTCGCTGAGGGACCTCCTCCAACCGAGATTTTGCCATTATCCTTGCCAAATATTCAGCTTGGGAGGCATTCTTCGCAAAGATACGAGAGTGCAGTATTTGTAAGAGTCTACCGGTAATACTGCAAAACCTGGAGGTTATTGTTCCTGTCTCACCTACTTCTTGGCTTCCGATACCGTAGCGAACAATCACAAAAATACCGGGACTCGTCTCGGCGCAAATCCCGCTTAACTCTACGGAGGTACAGCGCCTAAGCGTTGTATATTTCACTAGCAGGGGGGCGATCGGCTAGCAGGGGAGGAGGAGTAAATGGGGCATAGTGGCATATGCGAGTTGTGGCTAGGAAATCTGAACAGTAGTGTCAACGGTAATCTGAATGGTAGTCTGAACGGATGCAATATAAAAATGTATTTTGTAGTAACGGGCGTGTATCTAATATTTTGTAAAAAGCCCATTTGCATCAATAACTGCTTGACATCTAGCTGACATGCTTTCTACCAGCTCTCTAAATTCATATGGTCCAACATTTGCCCAAGATTCCTTCACTGCCTCCCTTAATCTATCATAGCTCATATTTTCTGGAAAATTATCTTGTAGATAATTTTTCATAATATGCCATACCCTCTCAATTGGATTCAAGTCTGGAGAGAAAGCAGGCCACTAAATAACCTCAATGCCTCTTTCTCTTAGCTCAGTCCTTGTATCTCCAGCTGCATGTCCAGGTGCACAATCCTACATCAGCTTTAAAAATACCCCATTCCTTCTACACAATTCAAGATACCCATGGATAATAGGTACTGTATGTGCACAATAGCTCTCTGAATTTATTGGGCCTCAATCCTTCTCCCAAAAAATTCCAGGACCTTGAATATCCCCATTAAAACAGCCCCAAAACATCTATCCTTTTTTCCTTTAATGCTTCTCCACAATATAGGTAGGATCCCACTCCTCACCAGCCCTCCTAGTCACCCAGGTTCTGGTATGCCTCCCACCAGTAATCCATGTTTCATCTGTCCACAGGATTGAGTTCCACTGCTTTTGTATCCAATCAACATGTTGCCAAGCCCACTCAAGTCTTATTACTCGATTGTGTTTGGTAATAGGGGGTTTTCTCATCGCTAGTCGCCGGTGAAAGCCCTCCTTTATTAGGGCTGCGCGAACCGCTCTTTTCCCAACTCCCAAATTCAACTCTATCGGGCTTTGGTTAGCTATCCACTATTTTTTCAACCTTAAAGATTTTTTATTTTTCTTGTTCTTCCCTTGAGCTAGTTGCTGAAAAGGAGGTCTCCTATTGCGCGATGACATGCACACATACTCGATAAGGTCTTCAATTTGTGCCTGAGTTAAGACTGGAGGATGGCCGGGCTTCTTAGTAGGAGTGGCCGGAGAGGTACACGCATATTGAACTTGGCGCCACGAAAACCCTGTCTTTTCCTGAATTTACACATATTTCCAACCAATTGACCGAAGTAGCTGACAATCTCGGCGCTGATCTTGAGTCAACTCAGATTGCTTCAAAGGAGGCATCTTGTCAATCAGGACATGAAGAAGAAAAAGTCTACAAAAAATTTTCAACTTCACTTGTGAACTTCCAACCTGCTATCCCCAATTTGCTCCCCACTATCCCCCATTTACTTCCCCGCCCCTGCTAGTTTACCACTCCCTTGCTAGTGGAATATACAACACTTAGGCGCTGTACCTCCGTAGAGCCCAACCAATTATTTTTTATAAGGTTGCACACAGCTGGCAATTGCGGGGAAGAAGGTTTCTTTACTTTTCACACGTTTTTCTCCACCCAGTCACCCAGGCTTCACACTTTTGGGTTCTAAATTTTAGTATCCTCTTCTCCATCCAAAGGTACGTGCACACCATACCAAAACTTCAGTCTTGACAGGGCTCGAGAAGCACTAACTAGAGTTCTACTCTTCAATAGCCTCGAACGCAGGGAATTATTCGTCTTGCTGTTTGGGCCTGGCTCTTTGTCGAGCCTATCTCGAGCTTTAGCCTATTTCTGGGGATGTAAAAAGAATGCGACTGCGACTGTGAACGTGCTAGCTGAATCTTGCTACTGCAATACTCGACCTACAAGAACAGCGTCACCCTGAGCCAGATTCTGGTATTAAACTTGATGGATCGGTAGGCCGCTCGTTCCTTTGGTGTCTCCGTTTTCAAAAATGAGTATCACTCGAGTCGATTCCACCGTTCGTGGAAACTGCAGTGGGAACAATCGTAATAATAATGTTTTTGGCAGCAACAATACTATCAGAAACACGTATGTGATGCCGGATATGAATCAGGGCCGCGTGTTTGCAGTTGGAGATGGAGGTATTATCAGCATACCGCAGAGACTCCCGAGACAGTACTAAGGTGCTATCCCAAGCGCAAGAACTATCTAGGCCGTATTGCCTTATTCCCTACGGCAGGAATGGCACCTTCACCGGCCGGAAAAATCACTTGGAATTGATAAAGAAATTGTCGGAACGCACAGCGCACAACCGAATCGCACTCTATGGGGTAGGTGGTTCTGGGTATGCATCAATTACCTCAGTGTATGAAGGATACACTAACGCCCCTCAGCAAAACCCAAATTGCCCTCGAATACGTTTATCAGCGCACCATCGAGAGCGATTGTCATGTTTTCTGGGTGCAGGGGAGTGGGCTGTTGAAATTCAGTGAAGGCTTTAGGGCTGTTGCACAGCAAGTTCAAATTCCATTAGCCAGCGCTGAGACAGACGAAGGCGGACTCCTGCGGAGTATAAAGAGCTGGTTGGAAGGCCCACATAGTGGTAACTGGATTCTGGTTATTGACAATGCCGACAACGTTACCAACTTCACCGGAAGCAACAGCGCCATCGCCAAGTTCATACCACAAGGCACTAAAGGAACTGTTATATTCACGACTAGATCTAAACTAGTTGCATCACGGCAGAGATGTGAAAGGATCGAGGTGGGAAAAATGGAGGAGGAGGATGCACAGGAGTTGTTTTTAAAGCGCGTTGGTAGCAGGTACAGTTTGGGAGAGGAAGAAAAAAAGGCTGTTACAATGATCTTGGCTTCGGTGCATCATCTACCACTAGCTATCATAGATGCAGCAGCTTTCATGACCGAGACTGAGACACCGCCATCCGCTTACTGGACAATTCTGCAAGAGAGCGATGAACGAGCCAAGAGACTACTTTCACAGCAGTTTAGCGACATCCAAAGAGAGGCTGATGAACCCGAAAGTATTCTGGGCACGTACTTCACCATGTTTAACCAAATCACCCAACAGATGCCCAGAGCCGTGCAGCTTCTACGGCTAATTTCATGCCTCGACCGTCAAAACATATCCGAAGAGCTATTGTGCCAATCTAGGTTGGAAGGAATGGATGATTCACTTGAGTTTCGTCGGGCCATGGGAAAACTTTTGGGATTCTCAGTCATCGGGATTGTCAAATGTGGGGAGGAGAGGTTTTACGAGCTCGATCCTTTGGTGCAGCTATCTTTGCAAGCGTACTTACCGAGTAAGGAGTTGAGACAAGCGAGGGCTGCTGCACTAAAGGCAGTTTCACGAATGTTCCCTCAGGATGAGAGCGAGCAGCGATCTGTTGGTCATATATATATTCAGCATGCCCTTGTGGTAACTAAGAATGCAACCGGTCACACTGCCGAAGATCTTCGTTTTCGCATAGGGCAGTACTTCCGAGCCAAAGGCTCCTATAGTGATGCAGAAATGCAATTTCGGCGATGCATTGCACTTGGATGGAAAGGCAACGGTGATGACTGGGATGGTGGAGGTCAAAGAAAACCCGGAATCCTGGGAGTGGCAAGCACAGATCTAGGGAATGCCAAGGCGCCGGTGGAGATATTTCAGAATTCGCAATGCAGTCCTGGGATTTCCTCGGGTCCAAACAGTGTTGACGTGCTAAAGTACATGGACAGTCTGGCTGTCGTGCTGCAGGACCAAGGAAAGTACGAGGAATCAGAGATGATGCATCGGCATACACTAGAGAGCCGCCAGAAGATTCTCGGACCAGACCACCCGGCACCCTGGCTAGTACCAACAACCTAGCTGTCGTGCTGCAAGACCAAGAAAAGTACGAGGAATCAGAGAAGATGCATCGGCGTGCACTGGAGAGCCGGAAGAAGATTCTTGGACCAGACCACCCCGACACCCTAACTAGTGCCAACAATCTGGCTCTCGTGCTGCAAGCCCAAGGAAAGTACGATGAATCAGAGACAATGCATCGGCATACACTAGAGAGCCGCCAGAAGATTCTCGGACCAGACCACCCGGCACCCTGGCTAGTACCAACAACCTAGCTGTCGTGCTGCAAGACCAAGAAAAGTACGAGGAATCAGAGAAGATGCATCGGCGTGCACTAGAAAACCGGGAGAAGATTCTTGGACTAGACCACCCCGACACCCTAGCTAGTACCAACAACCTGGCTCTTGTGCTGCAAGTCCAAGGAAAGTACGATAAATCAGAGATGATGTATCGGCGTACACTAGAGAGCCGCGACAGGATTCTTGGACCAGACCACCCCGACACACTAGCAACTGCCAAAAACCTGGCTGTCATGCTGCGATACCAAGGAAAGTACGATAAATCAGAGATGATGCACTGGCAGGCGCAGGATAGGCTGCTAAGAAAGCTGGACCGCTCATAATGGTGGTGCGAAGTTGTTGCGGCCGCGCATTTTTGGAGGATTGCAGTCCACGGCAAATACGACTGTCTCACTATTTTACCACTTCACACACAGTTTGGTTGGACTACCAGTGACTGGAGCAGGCTCCCAGGTTCTACCAGTGCGCCGGGCTCTAGAGATATGCCAGAAAATGCTGCGACTCCGGGGAACTGGAACTGGAACTGGAACGAGACAAATTACAGGGAATGAGTGGTGACCATTCAAATATTGTTTTACCAGGATGGAGCGATACTTGCGTGCGGAGAAAGACCTCCCAGAAACTTTTACCCTCTTCTCATATTCCATCCCTCTTGTTTTATGCTCTTTCCAATTTCAATCCTGTATTAATTAAAGTTTGATAGAGAATGATACAACTGTCGTGTCCCTTCTCAGACGATTAGAGACATCCTAATAGACAGCGCTATGCTAAGGGGAGCATGACGGGTTGGCGATGACCGGTTGGCGGGAGTGGATGAGTGCCCAAAAGTCCTTGAGACAGGTAACGACAGGACTGTACAAGTAAGCAAGTATTCGCTATTGATAGCCTGGCTATGCTGTTGCGTAACAAGGAGGAAGCATGATAATGCGGAAACCCCACATGGGGGTGGGGTATGATAGGAGGTAGGAAGAAGGTACTTGTTCCAGAACATGCCGCACGCTCCATCCACCCTAGACACAATACCCTCTCACCGCAAAAGCAGATCCGCACCCTTGCAAGCCATCCTCTAGGGCCCCCGGAGAATGACACCCAAGTTCTCTGGAATGCGTCAGGGCGTTGACAGCGTTACGGGACAAGCAACTCCAGCTCAAAATCGGTCACGGTGTGAAGGAGGAAGACATTGTCAATCAACCAAACTTTTGTATATCGCCAATTTAGTTAATTTCTTAGCTGTCTGTCCTCAACCAAGCCAAGAAAAGGTGACCAGATCTCTAGGAAAGTCTCACTGAAAGATCGATAAGATATATAACTATTTTAGATGTGTAATGCCAAAAAGGGATATGGAAATGGGGTAATGATCTGATGGCGCCTTGTAAGAGCGGCTCCTGTTGCATAGATTCTTTGTCCACTGGTCGGTGTAAAAGTCGTTCTTATCACTTCGTGCCATCAGAGTGGCAAGGAAATCAATCGGAATAAAGTGTCCAGTGTCGGATGTGGTGGATGGGATCGGTTGATGTATTTCCTAGCTACGATCGAGGCTATAAAGGGGAAATACATGACTGCCGGGCCTTGCTCCTGGATCACCTAAACCCTATACTATGATACATGAGGGCGGTACCTGCGCTACCTACGATCATATGATAAGACCAATTGGGCGGTTGTAAGACCCAATACGTATAGGGCTAGAAGTTCTTATATCTATAGTATGCCCTATTGATCGGTTGGACATTGCATAGCCCTTTTATTGTATCCCCTCACCCCCCCTAGTGCCCCAGAATGCCCGCTACGTCCCTCCCGCAAATTTATACGGAGTCTAGTAGACCCTCCCTGTTTCCCGAATTTGGCCTGACCCACCCCTTCCCCTATTTCCTGGTTTGAACGAGCTGTGATAGGTACACGGTCCCTGATTTTCCCATACCCCCTTCCCAGTACTCCGCCCTAGGCTATTTTTCCCCGTTCCATCTCCAGACCTCCGATGTACCCATCTGTAATTCTAAGAGCCCCACCATCCCCCGTCCCGATCTCCTTTATATGACCAAGGAGGCAGGAGATACGGACACTGGGTGTCCGCCAGAATTATGTGGTTTTTCCGGGGCTGTCAATATCTGTATTGTAAATGTCCCAAGCAGCGAGTGAGTTCTGGTGATTCTATTACTACTTGTTACACACCCCCCCCAACCCCGGGTTCTACACCGACCTGACAAACCTGCTACGTCTTTTCTTCTTCTCCATCTTCTCCGCCAGGCTTGATCATTCCTCTTCTTCGGTCTAACGTATTGTGATACCGTTTTTTTCTTTCCGTGCTGTAAATCAAGATCAAATCCATTCTATGAGAAGACCCCCGAACCGCCAATCTCCACTATGCCGACCCCCGCTAGCTAAACACCACCCCATTCGCTTTCACACAACAGCGGGGTATTATTAGACGAAGCAGTAAGGCGGGCGTCGCCGGACAATCAGGCGTTTGAGAATACATTCCATAAGCCAGCCAGAGCCCGGCGAGGCGCGCATTCAATACAACTCCCCGAAGCTGAGGAAACCCTGTGCAGCTACTGCACGTTCAGGAGGGATGCAAACGGAAGGTAAGAAAGAAGGCTAAAGATCATCTCTTGGTCCCATAGTAGTAAATGGGCAGTGATGCTAGTATTTCATGAATGAAGTAAAGTGAACGACAGATATACGGAAAGAAATCCCGGACATCCATGTTAGGGGGGGTATCTACCAATGTTAGTATCCCCAGCCAAGAACGGAAGAGGTAGGCCATCGGGTGCACTAGCCACGCCTTGAAACTGCGATTGGCCCTCTTCGCTTACCCCCTATGACCTACAGCTTGGGTCGGCGAGCGCCTTATGCCAGGGGTATTCTTGATTCATAAACATGCTGGTTATAGCACACCGCATATCGGCATTTTGCGATAACTTGGGCCATTAGAGCCGTCAACCGGGTTATCTACCTCCTACTCCTTCCCGCAACTCCACAAACCTTATTCCGCTATCTACTAGCATTTCTATAGCTAACTTACACCCTCAGCTCCAGGGATTAATCCTGGGATAGTTGAAATAATCATCCAATATCTACAATGGAATCCGTTCACTACTTCTTTGAGGTTCCACTACCTCTCGTAACAGAGACATGATCCCGGACTTTGACTTCCAATTTTTAACGCAAAATATGCATCTAAACCAACTTCAAATACCGGGCAACGACCGCAAATTCGCGTCCAATCTCTAAAGCTGTGTGGGCTTATTTTCAGCTATCCACTAGTCGCTTCATACTAAGCGGCCCCTTTACTTTTTTTTTATGAATCTTCGGGAATTTAACTAGTTAACTTATATGGTGGGTGGGCACTGTTAGGGCAAATAAATCTGATCGTATTCGCTGGTGCAAATAACCTGCGATTACGCCGCAAGAAGAGGTGGACAGTAGATGAACGGAAGAACATTGTAGGCAAGAGATACTGGGTGTTGATTGAGAGGGAATAGATATTCAGCGTTCGGAGACATAAAAGTAGTCGATCAAATCGTTGGATAGGTAGGGTGGATATGGGGCACCAGGTCTTGGAAACGCTTAGCAGCGCTGAGGTAGGAAGCCGTTGGGGAATTTTCACAGCTTTAGTTCATGGAATTCTTGACCACCCGGTAAAGGAAAGATTGGGACTATAGCTTGGATAGAATGAACCCTGCACTCATTTTCAGGGAATGTCCCCTGTCAAGAGGCACCATATCCCTCAGGTAACTTTAGAAACCTCTAACCAGTGCCCATGAACCTATCAACAGACAAGCTGTTATACTCCTCCCCGGGTAAACATGCACTGATGCCCCACTTGGGTGGTATCATGGTTATGTCCTCTATTTCTGGAGAGATGCGATAATACGTTCGACGAGGGGCCGTGCTGTTTAGCTCGGGTGTTTGTAATTTGTCTCCTCCTTCCTCCAATGGCGACTCCGCAACCGCCCCCTGGCGAAACCCAGTCGCCATCGTTAAAGGTGTAAAATGATCTGTGGAATGGATCATAATGTCCACAATTTCCGCGGTGCGCCTCGGGCCATATGGGAGATCTGCTAGATCCGCCTTCGCAAATGAGTCCCGTAAACCCTAGTAGCCCCATATTGCCATCCCGTGATACTAGAATATCCCATGTTGGTTGCGTAATCGAGTGCATATTTCCCCACGCAATTATACATTGCTTCTCCTCTAACACTGCTGACTCGGATAGAACCCACCGCGAACCGGTCATTTTCAGGATTTTGAGTGACGGATAGGGGTGTGATCGGTCGGTATAAAGCTATAATTCCGGGAACTTGGTGCATACTACAACACAACTTCCTTATTAGGCGGTGCTCCTTTAATCACAAACTGCATGGCTGTTCAGCGAATGAGGCAGGTCTTCGAATCAACAATCCCTATGAAAGGGATCTGACAGATTTCTCACAGTTTTTGGTCCGAGCCATGGGGCTCTCCCCGCCAAATTCAAATGCACAATTAATCTCCCGGAGTGCGAGGACTTGCAGCTGCTATGATAGTATCCAGGGCTCGTTTGTTTAGGCAACAGAGGTATGATACTTCGTCAAGGGTCTTGGAGTAACGTTGTGCTATATTGACGGGTGCAGTAGAGGCAGGGTTAATAATAAACTCCTCACACGAGTCATCCTCATTATCCGTCAAAATATCGAGAACCCTCGAAAGCAAAAGAATGTTCCACTCAGCGGATGCATTGAGGCGATGGTGTAAGCATTCCGATTCCCCGGCGTTCCAATTGGCCAGCCCAAGGCCATGCATTCCATCGCCAACAACAGGTGTAACACCAGTACACCGATAATCCTGTTGACTTCCTCCTCCCGTTTCAGCTGGATCGTCGTTGCGCGCGAAAGGAATCCCCTCTCAGTTTCGCAGCACGGGTGACTTGCGGCAGTAAATTTCAAAGTTCCGTTGTGAGAATATTTGTATCTAAGTCACTTGCACTTGTGATAGTGGAGTAGAAATAGTAAACAAAATATATCTTAAAGACTAATAGATTAATCCAAGCTTGCATGCTCTTCTAACTGAAAGGAAAAATACACCCCTATTTATACCCTTCTATGGTTACATGAACACTGACTCATACCAAGGAAATCTATCTAACCTGCTAGAATCTTCTAGCATAA
>PYWC01000042.1:309631-321223 GCA_003182015.1 Tuber magnatum
TACAAGTGGGGTGAAAAAAGTGAGTGGGCAAAAGCCTTGGCACGACATGAAAAACACTGTTAGTATTATGAAAATGCAAACTTTTACAATTACAAATAATCCATTTGACTAATAAAGAGAATAAATAAAATAAGGAAACTAGGAGAAAGGTTTACCATCCAGAGTGGCCTCCATATCGTCGTCTAACCTTAAGAATGCGGATAGGCATAGAGTCTATCAATCTATCCAACTTCGCCTACTCGATTGCCTCCCACTCTTCTTGAGCAGCCCGAATTAGCCCATTAAGTCCTTTGGGCCGAAGCCAAGGAGTCCGAAAGCATATCTTGAGTCTTCGTTTCAGAGTACACCAAACGTTTTCGATAGGGTTAAGGTCAGGGCTGTATCCCGGCCAGTCAGAACAGACAATGTCATTGCTGAGTTTGAATTGATGACTGTAGGCCGAGATATGGATGCGAGAACCGTCCTCCACTAGAGAAAACCCTCCAGCTGATCCACCAACCTCATTCCATAAGGGAAGGAAGCCGGGAGTAAGAACCTCCTCGCAATATTGCTGTGAGTCCATACCCCCACGATCATTCGGTCGATGATACTCTGGAGGAGGCCTCTGACGAATATGTAGAAGGCGACTCCGTCGTCCATAGCCTATTGCAGCCCAAAACATTGCCGAAATCCTTTCACCTTTAAAGCTCGCACAGAGATAGCGATCTTGCATCTCTGTACCAGGTTTCCGCCAAACCCGATCTATCCCACCCCCAATCCCAATCTCAATCTTCACCTCATCTGAATAAAACCACTGACTCCAGTCCTCCACTGTCCAATATTGCCTTTGCCTACACCACAGGAGCCTTTTCCTCTTAGTTTTGGAATTAAGAAAAGGCTTGCGACGTGGGATTCTCAAGTGAAAGTCAAGTTTATTGAGTGATTTCTTAATCGTGCGCGGATGACAATTTAACCCAGACTCCACGGTAATCTCGGCTAAGGTGGCCCTAGGGTTTTGCTCTGCTGTTCGATTAAGCCTTCGCAGCTCACGAGGTCCAATTTTCCTAGGTCTCCCAGGATGGGTACAACTTTCCACTGATTTGGTCGTCTTCCACTTCCCAATGATGTTGGCGATGTTTGACTTCGATACAGCTGTACGGTCGGCAATTTGGCGGTGGGTATAACCAGCAGCATGGAGTTCAATCACCTCCACACGCTCTAATTTTGTACATTCACATCGCTTTCCATTGATTGTTCTCGGCATGTAGGCTGCGTATGCGGGGTGATGAGTTTTGGCGATGGTTGTTGTTGAAACTGAGTGTGCCCACTCACTTTTTTCACCCCACTTGTAACATGAGCCGCATTCCCTTTTTGATGTTTACAAGCACTCCAACTACGGTAATTTATTGCCGCTGCTATCTAACTTCACGATCCCTCCTCCGGTGCTAAGGATAGGTCCCAAAAAAGCCCTGCGACCTCATCAATATCGTAGTTGCTCGGCACCAGTGATTTCTGCACCAGATTGGTGTCGAGGCCCACCGCTGCCCCTGCGCGTCCAAAATTTTGTCCTAAAATCGGCATCCGGGTACTTCGTACTACCGTACTTGAGTGCTGTATGATACCGGTACTTTTACTAAAAGTGTGTGAAATCCAGGAGTGGAGGAACAGGTCGCGGACCGGGTCCGCCCTCCCGCCTTTCACCACCGTATGGACTCAAGGGTTAGAGATTGGAGGCCCTTCATGCCCATTTTTTGGCCCGGTTATGCTTAGCTCCAAGGAGACTTTTTTGAAGAGATAGACCTATGATACTCGTAAAGTCGAGTTGAAGCTGGGCATCCACACCTAAGAAACAGTGTATTAGCGGGATCACGTGATATGGTGTGGAATACGGGTATCCCGCACCCTCGCTAAGAGTTGCGACTCCAGCCGATATGTCGCCCATGCCCTTGCCGGATACCGGTAACCAATTACTATCGGTAAACAACCAAAATTAATGACTGTTTAGCGATCTGAAAGCGAGTCCTTCTGGTGAGTAGAAAGGAACCACCCCCCACCTCCATGAAAACAAGGAACCATTCTAACTCCACTCTTATCCAGTACTGCCCCCACAATCTACATTGATGGACTAGCCGCTACTAGTATTACCGAAAAAGCCACTGTCACAGGGTTTAGAGTTGATACCGCTAAAACAGGCTAGACAACCCTAGCTTCCAACACTAGGTGCGCATATGGATCGGACTATACATTTCTGAGAGGCTCTCTCTCTTGAGCAGATAGAATACTACAGAGAGACAAACAAATCGGAGAGTGGCCTAGCAGGAGGAACAGCTCTGGGCTTTGGTATTGTATGAAAACGGTATGTTTAGAAACCTTATTGCATTGTTCATTCCTTCTCTCAACTAAACTGGCATTAGGAAAAGGAGTATAATATATCATGCATGGTAAGATCCCGGACACCCAGCCAGACGGGTCTGTGAGCCTCTGTGAGTAAATTCTTGGCGTCCAAAGCCAAGTGCGGAAGGGCTGGACTATCGTGCACAGCGGCCGCGCACTGAAACCATGATTTAGCCTCTTCACCCACTCCTTATAACATACAGATTGTGCCAGCAAGCGATTTATGCCAGAAACGTTCTCGATTGGTTAACCTACTCTTGATATAGCACCCCGGATATAGGCAATTTGCGGTGACTCGCCCACCCCCTACACCTTCCCGCAACTACGCAAATCTTATTCCACTATTCACTAGCATCGCTGTGGCTAATGCATACTCTCGGTTTCTAGGGATTAATCCTAGGACAGTCGTAACGGTCATCAGGTATCCACGACGGTGCTTGGTCATTTCTTCCCTCTGGTTCTGGTACCCCTCCTATCTCAAACATTGCACGGTAACGAAGACATGATCCGAGACTTCCAATTGCGTTTTCTCATGCAAGGCATGCATCTGAACTAACTTCAAATCCCTGCAGTGACCGAAAGTTCGAATGCAACCTGTAAAGTGGTGTGAGTGGGCTCACTTCCAGCTACGCCCCTGTCACTTCATACTGAGAGGCCCCTTACTTTTTTCTTTTTCGCGAATGTTCGAGGATTTCGCTAGTTATATGCTGGGTGGGCACCGACAGGATAAATAAAGCGGATTGTATCTACCGGCGCAGGTCACCAGCGATCACTAGCTTGATAGCACCTGGTGTGCACGGGGAGAGAGAAGAAGGGAACTTGATGTATTTCCTTGCTACGTGCTGTACGTTGCTATGATATATAAAGGGAATACATGACTGCCAAGGCTCACCCACTGAAAGCTCTCCATACCCTAACAACCATGAGGGTAACCCCAGTATCATATGCCAGCATAGGTGACAAGAGGTAGACGGTGTACGGACGGTGTAAGGCACTGAAAAGCAAAGGTTTTTGGGTCTTGGTTGACAGGGAGCAGTCATTAGGCGATCCGAGATATAAAAGGCGCTTGACGAACTGCGGCACGGTAGGCATGGTGGATGTAGGAACGCAAGGTCATGGCATCGTTTGAGAACGCCCGGGAATCATAGGTAGTCTTTAACAAGTTTGTCTAGCTTTGGTTGATTGGAATTTTTGCTCACTCACTAAAGGAAAAATAATCTCTATTGGTAGAATGAACCCCGCACCCATTTTCCTGGAATTGCCCGTCGATAATCATTGCTTCCCCCGGGTAACTTTGGAATCCTGTAACCAGTGCTCATGGGCCTATGATATGAACAGACCAGGTGTTACACTTCTCCCTATGTGGGTGTGCATTGATGCCCTACTCAGGTACTTGCGTGGTTATATCCTCGTCCTTCCGGAGAGATGCGATAGTGCGTTCAAGGATGTGCCGTGTTGTTTGAGTCGAGTGTTCATATCTCCTCCCTACCCAAGCTCAGATGCTATCGCTAAAGGCGTAAAGCGGTCAGGGAAAGGGATTGTAGTGCCCACTATTTCACCGGTGAACCTAGAACGATGTGAGAGATCTGTTAGGCCCACCTTCACAAAGCAGTCGTGTAAACTCCAATAACCCCACCTTGCGATCCTATTGTTCTAGCATGTGTCCTGCACAATGATTAGTTGCACAATCGAGTAAGGCGCATTTCTGCAGATAATTACGGATCGCTTCTCTTCTAGGACTCTTAACTGAATCGTACGCTAACCGGTTGTTTTCAAGACTTCAGGTGACAGGTAGGGATATGAACATCAGCCGGTATAAAGCTATGATCTCTAGAACATGGGGAATGCAACAACTTACCTGTACCAGGCACTGCTCCTTTAATTACGACCTCCATAGCCGTTTGGCAAGCGAGAGAGGTCTTCAAATGAATAGTCACCAAGAAACGGACAGGGCAGATTTCTCGTTGACTACCTTACCCGCGCACGCTTGGAGAGAGGGATTAACCTTCCAGAGTATGAGGTCTTACCACTGCTAAGATAATATCCCAAGCTTGTCGGGCCCAGCCGCAGCGGTACTTCGTCAAGGGTTTTTGTGTAACGTTCCGCTAGATAGCTAGGTGAAGTAAAGGCAAAGTGAATAAACCCTCCCCCCCAGTGAGTCATCCCCGTTATCCTTCAAAATTTCAAGAACCCCCGAAAGCAAAAGTTGTCTCTAGCTGGCGGACGCATCGAGGAGATAGGGCCAGCAGTCCACTCTTCCAGAGCTCCATGGGCCAGTCCATGGCCAAGAATCCCGTTACCAACAACAGGGGTAATGTCAGTGCACCGGCAAGCCCCTTGACTTCTTCCTCCCTTTTCAGCCGGATGGCCGCCGGGTGCAAGTGAAGTCCCCTCTCAGTTTTATAGCGCAGGTGACCTGCAACAGTGAATTCCGAAGCTTGACAGGGAGTTTGTGTTCTAGGGAGATGGGTTAGGTGACAGGGAAGCGGGGCAAGAGCCACATAGGAGCTGCAGAACTGTGGGATAACACAAGATTCAAGAAGCGCGCAACACGAGAGCAGTATTCGAGTACATAGTCTACAACTTACTATACAAGGACAGCCACTAAGCAACAACGCGAGCCGCTACGCATCCCTCCCGCTGTTTCCAGTAATATGACCGCCGCTGTCCCCTATCCCTCAAACGCCAAGAATAGGGTAGGTGCTAAGAGATCTCCTAAGATACCGTAAAAACTCGAATAGAAGAAAAATGTGCTAAGGAGTTGAATTAAACTCAACCACTAAAAAAAGGGGCAATGGCATCAACTGTAAGGCCACGACTCATTCAAAACATCCGCTTTGACCGAGGAGTTCAACTTCATCTCATCTCCCATGGAGTCATAATAACAGGTAGGACATGGGTATACGAGTATGGTATTAATAAATTTAGAATTTAGAGTCATTAGAAATATGAATAAATAATAATATAAACAAATAGAATACATGCTACTCGTAGACTGTGAGGGAAAGATAATACTACACATATGATATTTACAATATTAATATACCAAATATCATCATGAGGAAACCAAAGCAAAGGAAGTGCTTGCACAAAAGTTACAGTTTGTCTGTTATGGATACTAAGCTGATAATGAGATTGATAGAGTTAGTTGAGCTCTAGTATAGGGTTTTAGGTTAGATTCTGTATATGACTACTCTAGAATAGTATGTAGGGTACTGGTGGCATATCCAGTTACTATAAGAAGAGGCTAAGGCACACTCTTCTGTATTTTCTCTCTCTTGTCTAGTTTGTATCTTTTGTATTCTAGCAACACAAAGATATCTTCTCTCCAGTCTTGTCTCTTGTCTCTTGTTTCTTGTTTCTTGTCTCTTGTCTGTTATTCCTTGTTCCTTGTTTCTTGTTTCTTGTTTCTTGTTCCTTGTTTCTTGTTCCTTGTCTCTTGTCTGTTGTCTCTTGCCTCTTACCTCTTGCCCCTTGCCTGTCACCTCTTGCCTTCCGCCTCTTACTACTTGACTACCTCTTGTTCCTGTCCGTCTCCCTTATATTATCTTCCAGAACTGCCAGTAGGTAAGTTCTACTCTGAAGATCATAAGAAGTGGGGACCTAAGTGAAACCTACTCAAGGTTAGCCTATGAGCAACTCCAAGTACTATTCAGAATCCACACAAGTCTTATACTATCAACTATAAGCTTGGGGTACTCTTCTAGCGGAAAGTAGCCTCAATACCATCTAGACTAAGCAAATTTCATGAGCCAAAATTGTAAGAGGCAGCCTGTTACGGTTTCCCACTACTCGTATAACACACGACAGGTAATGACCTTATTCTGCATCCCAAACTGTGTCCAAGAGCTCTGCGAGTTTCTTGGCCCTATATTAGTATTCTGACGTAAGAATCAGTTTCGAACTGGCACCGAGAGTATCGGTCTTTATATTTCTAGAGGGATCTATGTAGTGGATAGGTTCTTGACTCTGTGTCTGATCCGTGTAGTGGAATGGTTTGGAGCATAAAGGTTTTTGTATTGTAAAGAGCATAAAGTAGTAGATAGGAAATAACAGTAGATGGTTGTGTGAAGAGCTAACCCATCTGTGAAAACCTGGCCCTTATATAGACCTCTTCCCACAACCCTAACCCAGCCCTGATCCTCAAGCAAGGTCAGGTGCGAAATCATTCATAACATTATATGACTCAAACGAGTCATGTGCACAAAACATAAAACATCCCATGACCTCTAAGCGACGTCATGTGCGAAAACATATATCAAACGCAATATAAATCAAAAGCAGAAACAAGTCACATGACCTTCTAATGAGGTTGCACATATAATATAAACGAGTCTGCCTTGCCGGTAAACCTTACCGGCCAGCCTAGACCCTCCCCATAACATCAATCATACATCATGTGTGAAATGCAATTAAACATAAATGAGCCCTATGACCTGCTGATGAGGTCATGTGCATGAGAGGATAACCTAACTGCATGATCTCTAAATGAGGTCATATGTAAAACCTGTTCCTTGCTTCAGTTACCTTGCTAGTACTCCTCTAGCCCAATCGTGATATTAGCTCCCCTCTCCCACCAGCCTAAGTCCCCTTAGGCTAGTCTGTGACTTCGTCTCCTGCCGCTTCTAATATCCGGCAAGCTGTCTTGCTCATCCACCTCTTCCTTTCTCGCAAGAGCAATTCCATGCTCTTGATCCTCCTCTTCTTCTTCCTTATCTCTTCACTGAGCAAGCTGACCTTCTGTTCTGCCAGCCCCACTCTCACTCTTTCTGCAATTGCCTCTCACTGTAATTGCACACATTGTCTCTCCCCCTTCTTCTTCTCTTTCCGTAACTCGCTGATCTCCACCCTCAGGGTTTCTTCACCATCCATACTGTCTGCCGCCATCCCCAGGAGGCCCTCCAGGGAGTCAGCTTCGGTCGTGGTCCCACTCATTTCTTCATTCCTGCTGTGGCTTTGTAGTGATTGTTGTCAGCTCATAGAAGTCTTTTGTTTTTTCTGCCCCCCTCTCTCTCTTCGCTTCGTCCTTGAAGCGAGTTCTGGGGAGCGCAACAGGCTAGTCTTTTATAGGGTGTGGTGACCTCGGCATGGCCAGTAGCCCTAGCTTAACTTGTTGCTCATGTGCACTTGGCACTCACCATCAAAGGATCCTGTGAAGGATGCGCAGTTGTGTTCTTTCTGTTCTTCCATAAGGCGCGGAGGTGGTAGGCCTGTCACCTTCGCCCATTCATCGTTGCTTTGTTTCTTCGTAATGATGGTTGCGTACCCCAGGCATGTTGGGGTAACATTCATTGAATCATTGAATTGCCCCAAGTGCATAGTTAAAGTTTGTGATGGGTACCACTCTTTGTGATGTTCTGGTGGATAATCGGTCCACTTGGCATGGTCCTGAAGTCGACCATAGTGCAAGCAGGAGTCAATTATCTCATCAAGTTCATATTCGTCTTCTCCATGTATATGAACAGGTGGAGGGGAAAGTTTCTTCTGTGTGGGAAAAGAGTTTTCTTGGTAGGGTTCGAGGAGGCTGGGGTGGAATGTTGGATGAGTTGGTTTCATCAGCATAGGGAGGGCAAGTTTATATACTCACAATCCGACCTGTTTGATTATCTTGAATGGTCCAAGTTCCTTGTAGTCCAGCTTCTGCGAAGGTCATGTGGTCTAGATATTGTGTAGTATCAACCCCACCTGGTCGCCGACCATAAGGTACAGGTCAGGCTTTTAGTACTTACCGCTCTTTTCCTTCGGACTTATTTGCGCTACACTCATATCGTCTCGTAACGTGTTGTGTACCTTTATCATATCGTCGGCTTGTATTATCTTTCTCGGCACTAAGTATTGTGCCAGATCGAATGACTGGTGGTATCCATAGTTTGCAAAGAAGGGTGTCGTCTTTATCATCTCTTGTCATCTATTGTTGTACGCGAATTCTGCCTTGGATAGGAATTCCGACTGCTCGCTTTGTTTGTAATTGACATAGGCTCCCAGATATTGTTCTCATATCGCGTTCATTCATTTGGTCAAGCTATCTGTTTGTGAATGGAAGGCCGTGCTCAAGTGTTGGCTAACATTTAACTATCACGTGATCCCTTTCCATACTTCCAACATGAAGAGGGATCCCATATCAGAAGTAATATCTTTCAGTAGGCCGTGGAGTCTAAGGACTTGGTCTTTAAACAGGTTGACAAATTGTGGTGCCGTCATATCCGTTCTGCATAGTATAAAGTGCACCACCTTCGTAAGTCGGTTGATAAAGACCCATATTGCATCATGAGCATGTGACTCATATAGTCCTGTGATGAGATGCATATCAATAGATTGCCATGGTCTTTCCGGAGTTGCGAGCAGTTTGAGCAGCCCATAGGGTACGTGTTTAACCGTTTCTGTTCGTTGACATGTGTCGCAATTCTTCACATATCTTTTAATATCGTCACGCATCAACAGCCAGTCGTATGATCATTGAATCAATGCTGCCATTTTTGCCGTTTTACCGTGTCCTACTTGTACAATGTCATGGTTTCTTCTTATCATTTCCTTTTCTAAGGTCTCCTCGCCCGGGAGCCATATCTTGTTATCCTACCATAGGTATCTATTCTCTTCCCTGCATAGCTTGAGGGCTACATTCTTCATTTGTTTTAGGCCTCCCTTCAAGGCCTTCTTTATCTCATTAATTTCCTGGTTACTGGCTATGCTTCCTCTTATCCATTCTTCGTACTCTTGATCATTGATCGTGGCCACAGTCACTTTGTTCAGGAATTCGTATCCACTGTCTTCATCTTCTTCTTTCAGCAAATACTTTTCTCTTGGAAGAAGTATTCTTTATCATCACGACTGTGTTTCATCTTTGTTGGGGAAATCTTCCATCCTTCGTGTCAATGCGTCCAGTTTTCCTTCTTCTTTACCTGGTTCGTATTCTATTTGGAGATGATATTGGCTTAATGTCTCGCTCCATCTGATCTGTCGTCCATTGAGTTCCTTGGTGGTAGTAAATGCTAGTAGGTTCTTGTGGTCCGAAATGACGTGGATCACGTATTGACTTCCTAGTATGTACTTCCTCTAGTCCTTAATTGCTTGAACAAGGCTAACAGTTCTTTGTCATGAATGTGGTACTTTTGTTCTGCCTTTGACCTTGTTTTTGATCAAAATGCGACCAGTCCCCACATTCTGTCTTCGCCTTGTTACGAGAAAACACCAGAGTATACATAGTTGGATAGATCCGTCTCAATTGTGATTGGTAGTGAGGGATCGAAAGGCCGTAGTATCGGTGTCATGGTGAGTCGCTTTCTTCTATCATCGCATGCTTGTTGTTGTTTCTCTGCCCATTCCTATTTGATTACTTTTCTTGTCGTATCGTAGTAGGGCTAAGCCACGCAGCTAAATCCCGCGATAAATCTTCGGTAGAGGTTGCAGAAGGCCACGAAGCTTTACACTCCTTTCATACCCTTGGTTGCTTTCTGATTGTCGATAGCCGCTGCCGGGACTGGATTGGCTCATACGCCTTCAGAATTGTCGATAAATCCTAGGTATTCGACTTCGTCCATATGGAAGTCGCATTTCGTAGGCTTTAGTTTGGCCTTGGCTTCTCGCAATGCCTGCAGAATATTCAAGATGTCTCGGTGGTGTTGCTCCATATTGTCAGAATAGATGAGTATATCGTCTAGATAGTGGAGACAAGATATCTCCAGGTACGTGCTCAACTCGGAGTTGATCCACCGCTGGAATGTTGCTGGTGCATTGGATAATCCAAAGGGCATGACCAAATATTCAAATAGTCTATATTGCGTTCTGAAAGCCATTTTCTACTCATGTCCTTTAACTATCCTTATGTTGTGATATCTATGTTTGTGTAATGACCCAGCATACATGGGCTATGGCAAACGGAACCTATACCCATACAGGTAGCCAGGAGGCGAACTGATAGGAACCGGCAGGCAAGTAAGTACTTGACCTATGGAGACCCGATAGCCCGGGCTCCAAGAATGAACAGAATTGGCTGGTCAGGGACTTAGGTACCTGGATACACGCGGGAGCGGTGTCAGCGTACTTCGGGACTTATGAAGGGGCAGTTGCTCAGCTAGGCTGGGTAACTAGAGACAGGTCATAAAGGTCTATCGCCGGTGACAGGATAGACAGGGTAACAGGAAAAGGTTAACTTGTCCGCTGGACAAGGTTACCCTACCCTCGGGATCAGGTTACCCTGCCTTGGGGCTTGGGTTACCGTGCCCAGAGTCCTGAGTTACCCTGCCTTTCAATACGAAGTCCCTCCAGGAGTTCGGGAAAATTGACTGGAATGTTTGTCACGCGAAGCCATGCATGATACTGGAATCTGGGGTTCCAGGGGATGCTATTGGGCGAGCTACGTAGCTTCGATGAAGCTGTAAATTGAAGACATTATTCCTATCATACCCCTCAGGCCCCACCTTGAGGCCCGGACGTCATGGGCAAACGGTTGTGTAGTTGTGTGCAGTCTAGCAAAGAGGAATCTTTGCAGACATGCTTGCAACACCGTATACGTTGCTGCTGTCCGGTCGACCGTAGGCTGTTCGCAGGATATCAAAGGGGGCATAGGGTGGAAGGTGGAGTACCTCCTCCAGGTTGTTCAGAGTAAAACGGACCAAGACTAACGGAGTTAACGGGTGTTAACCGTGAGGGTCCCGAAGGTAGTCCCGGGTGGTGCCAGGGCAACTGGGAGAGTTTTACACCTGCGAAGCCTGAACGTGCTCCCAATGCTATAGGCTCTGGAAGGGAAGTGCAGAGACACTAAAAGCATGATTCCTACCACAGGTAAGGTAGATGCGAGGTAGTGGTCATGGGTAGCGCCCATTGGATCACGGCCGGACTACCGTGCCCTGCGGAAGACCCCGGAAGCCTGAGACCCATAAATAGTAAATAGATAAACCGCTCATGGTAGCCTCCGGAGTCAAGTAGTGTAACGGGGGCACCCCTAGGAAGATGGATCCCAAGGTTGCGACCACACCAAACAACTTCAAACTTATCGCCAAAGTTCACGCAGATGTAAGAGTAAAGTAGGTGGTAAAACTTAATATCGTTAAGCCTGACGGTTTACTCAATTAAGGTCTCAAGAGGATTGATTGTTGGAGTAGGAGAGTTCTCGCATAGACTTTCAGGTAGTTTTATCTTATGCCAGAAACTCCCCTATCAGTTTACTCCAACCATTTGAGTACAACCTTCTCCGCTAAGGGTGGTCCGACACGTCTCCTG
>PYWC01000042.1:328089-338991 GCA_003182015.1 Tuber magnatum
TTGTGTTCACCAAGTTGGACTTAAAGAACTGCTACTACCTTCTGAGGATGGCAGAAGGTGAGGAATGGAAGACGGCCTTCCGGTGCAGATATGGACTGTATGAATACACGGTCATGCCGTTTGGGTTATGTAATAACCCGGCAACTTTCCAAAGCATGATGAATGAGGTCTTTCGGGATCTCATGGACGAAGGAGTCATCGCGTACATGGATGACATCCTGATCTACTCCGAAAATATGGAAGAGCACGTCGCAATGGTGAGGCGTGTGATGGAGAAATTGCGGAAACCTAGACTATGTGTAAGCATAAAGAAGTCCAATTTCCACCAGCGGGAGGTTGAATTCCGTGGATACAAGATCTCTGATAGGGATCTCTATATTGTCGGAGAAGGTGCAGACAATCAGAGATTGGGCACCTCCGACATGCGTCGTCGACGTTGAAAGCTTTATGGGATTTGCCAACTTCTATCGTCGGTTCATAGAAGGGTTCAGCATGATAGCGAAACCTCTGACAGACTTGACAAAGAAGGAGGTCCGATGGGAATGGACACCTGCGTGTGAGCAGGCCTTCAACCATTTGAAGGAAGCGTTCATGTCCAAACCTATCCTAGCACATTTTGAACCTGAACGGACAACCCGGCTGGAAACTGACACAAGTGACTTTGCATTAGGAGCCGTTGTCTCCCAGTTCCGTGAAGACGAGAGATGGCATCCAGTGGCCTACCATAGTAGGAAGTTTCACCCAGTGGAGATTAATTATGATGTCCATGACAAGGAAATGACCGCCATCATGGTGGCGTTCAACGAATGGGATCATCTGCTACGCTCGGTAACGGAACGGTTGGTGATCTATACGGATCACAAGAATTTGGAGTACTTTAATAGTACCAAGGTCCTTAACCGAAGGCAGCACCGCTGGGCTGGGGTCCTGCAACCGTTCAACTTCAAGGTGGTTTACCGAGAAGGATGGTTGAATGAGAAGGCAGATGCTTCGTCGTGGTGTAGGAACTACCACCTTGAAGGGGGAGTGATTTTCTGCCACAGTCGTTTTTTTGCCCCGGACAGTGGGTTGGGAGCCAGGAACGGGACATCTTGCGACCACAAGTGTTGCAGGTGTGCCAAGGATTTAGGCTCCAGTCTTCCTTTTTGGATCATCTACGGGTAGCGATAACCGAAGACCAGGAGTACTTAAGAATCCTGAAGGCAACAGCTACAAGTAACAAAGAAGTAGACAAACATTTCACGACGGAAAAGGGCTTACTCCTGTACAAGAACAGGTGGTATGTTCCCCAGGGTCAGAATCTGAAGCAGACAATGGTGAAGGCAGAACATGACACCCAAATCGCGGGACACTTCAGGACTTATAAGACCATTGGCAGGGTTAGGGCTAACTTCTATTGGCCTAAGATGGATGAGCACATCACTGACTACGTGCGGACATGTGATGCGTACCAAAGAAATAAATCAATCAGGAACAAGAAGTACAGACTGCTGGAACCTATTGATGTTCCTATGCGGCCAGGGACAGCAATTTTCATCGATTTCATTGTAGCACCGCCAGAGTCCAAAGGGTATACCAAGATCTGGGTCATAGTGGACAGATTCCCGAAAATGGCCCATTTCATACCCCTGACCACGGAGGTACCTATCAAGGAGCTTGCCTTGATATTCCTGCAGGAAGTTTGGTCCCTTCATGGACTCCACAAGTCAATCATCTCAGACCGAGATAGCCAATTCACATTCAAGTTCTGGATGAGTCTAATACACTTGTTGCAAGTGAAACTAACCGTTTCGACTACATTCCACCCTGAAACTGATGGGCAGACCGAGAGGGTTAATCAAACACTGGGGCAGCACTTGCGTAGTTACTGTTCCTACCAACAAGATGATTGGGTTTCGCTGTTATCCCTTGCGGAGTATGCATACAACACCTCAACATCACAATCCACCAGGTTCTCACCTTTTGAAAGCAACTATAGGTTTAATCAAAGGACAAACTAGTCCGGTATCGTGTCTGATAACCAGGGAATGCAACGTAGTAGTGAGCTCTTAGTTAAGGAATGGGAAGGAACCTGGGCAGAGATTCGAGAAACGATCCAATGGGCACAGGCAAGGCAACGGAAATGGCATGACCAGAAAAGGTTGCCGTCACGGGACTACGTCACCCTAGAGGAGGTGGCTACTGGGTGGGCAAAGAAAGCGGACCGCGTGATGTTGAACCGAAAAAACATCCGCAGGAAGCGTCCAATGGAGAAGCTGGACCACCGGATGTTTGGGCCGTTCATGGTCAAACGTCGGGTGGGTAACCAGGCCTACGAACTCCAACTGCCCACTAGATGGAGCATCCACCCGGTTTTCAATCTCACATTGCTCAAACCCTATCGCGAGGATCTGGAAGCGGGTAGGGTAAGGGAAGCCCCTACTCCGGAACTTGTAGACAACGAGCCCAGTTACGTTATTGAAGCTGTTGTGGACAGCCGATGGTATGGAGGAGCAAAGGCGAAGTTTCCGTCGCGCTTTGTCCAGTACCTGGTTTCATGGGAAACCTACGGGGCTGAGGAGAATTTATGGGAGCCCTATGAGATGCTAGAAGGAACAGGCTTATAGGCCATGCAGGATTTCCACCAAAGATATCCATCCAAGCCCAGGGACCATAGGGTCTTAGGAGAATCGAGTCGTAGTAATAAGAGATGACGCTAACAGTCTGGGACGGACTGTAGAGAAGAGGGGAGTGATGTAACGACCCAGCATATATGAGCTATGGCAAACGGAACCTATACCCATACAGGTAGCCAGGAGGCAAACTGATGGGAACCAGCAGGCAAGTAAGTACTTGACCTATGGAGACCCGATAGCCCAGGCTCCGAGAATGAACAGAATTGGCTGGTCAGGGACTGAGGTACCTGGATACACGTGGGAGCCGTGTCAGCGTACTTAGGGACTTATGAAGGGGCAGTTGCTCAGCTAGGCCGGGTAACTGAAGACAGGTCAGAAAGGTCTATCGCCGGCGACAGGACAGACAGGGTAACAGGGAAAAGTTAACTTGTCTGCTGAACAAGGTTACCCTACCCTCAGGATCAGGTTACCCTGCCTTGGGGCTTGGGTTACCCTGCCCTGAGTCCTGAGTTACCCTACCGTTGAATACAAAGTCCCTCGGGGAGTTCGGGAAAATTGACTAGAATGTTAGTCACATGAAGCCATGCATGCTACTGGAACCTGGGGCTCCAGGGGATGCTATTGGGCGAGCTACGTAGCTTCGATGAAGCTGTCAATTGAAGACATTATTCCTAACATACCCCTCCGGCCCCGCCTTGAGGCCTGGACGTCATGGGCAACCAATTGTGTAGTTGTGTGCAGTCTAGCTAAGAGGATTCTTTGGAGACATGCTTGCAACACCGTATACGTCGGTGCTGTCCGGTCGACCGTAGGCTGTTCACAGGATATATCAGGGGGCATAGGGTGGAAGGTGGAGTACCTCCTCCAAGTTTTTCCAAGTAAAACTGGCCAAAGCTGACGGAGTTAACTGGTGTTAACCGTGGGGGTCCCGAAGGTAGTCCCGGGTGGTGCCGGGGTGACTGGGAGAGTTTTACACCTATGATGCCTGAACGTGCTCCCAACGCTATAGGCTCTGCAAGGCAAGTGCAGATACACTAAAAGCATGATTCCTACCACAGGTAAGGTAGATGCGAGGTAGTGGTCATGAGTAGCGCCCATTGTATCACTTCCCGACTACCGTGCCCTGCGGAAGACCCCGGAAGCCCGAGACCCGTAAATAGTAAATAGATAAAACACACAAAGTAGCCTCAGGAGTCAAGTAGAGATCAATGCATATGGGAAGGGTGTCATAGATAGTCTAGTTCATGAGGTGCCTTGACTGTTAGCCACTGGCAAGACACCGATGCGCAGAAGTTTTCACTCCGACGCGCAAAATGGAAATGCGCTGCAGAAACGATAACCGCAAAAGGTGAATGCCGACTAGAGTGTGTCGACAGATGCATGCCCGAAGGGTGTGCCAGGAGACGTGTTGGACCACCCTTAGTGGAGAAGGGTGTACTCGAATGGTTGGAGTAAACTGATAGGGGAGTTTCTGGCATAAGATAAAACTACCTGAAAGTCTATAGGAGAACTCTCCTACTCCAACAATCAATCCTCTCGAGACCTTAATTGAGTGAAGCGTCAGGCTTAATGATATTAAGTTTTACTGTTTACTTTACTCTTACATATATATGAACTTTTGGCGATAAGTTTGAAGTTGTTCGGTGCAGTCGCAACCTTGGGATCCATCTTCCTAGGGGTGCCCCCGTCACACTATGATATTCAACTTCGTATAGTGTTTGGCCCATCCTAGTTGGTCCAACACTTCGTCGATCAATAGCAGATGGTATCTGTCCTTTAGTGATACTGCATTCAGTCCCCAGAAATCTACATACAGTCTCAGTTTCCCATCTTTCTTTTTGACAAGTAAGATGGGTGCCCCCACCCAGGAGGACCATGGTCTGAACCACTACCGTGCCAGATTCTGTTGTAGGTATTCTCGCAGTGCTTTCAATTCCTCTTCCCTTAACAGGTAGGGTTTCATGAAAGGTGTCGCCTTTCCTTCCTCTAGCTTGATCTGATGATCTCCACTCTTGTGTTCAAGAAGATCTGTTCCCTTGTTTTCTTCGAATGTGTTCTGACAATCGTGATATTTGTTCGGAACCAGTTGCCACAGTGTTATTTCCTTCTTCTTGGCTTCTTCCTTTACCGTGAGTCACATGCTAATCCTTGACACTTCTGTGATCCTTGGACTGTCTCCTTCTTTGTCACATTTAAGCATTCCTACCTGTTCCCCTTTCCGATAGAGTTGACTGAAGGCCTTTGCTGATATGCAGTATATGCTCACAGGTTTCTCCTCCGTCACTTTGGGGGAGGTGTTGTCTTTCTGGGTTCTTTGTCCAGTGCTGCCAAATCCCTCCTCGCCTCTTTTGGGCTTGTCCAGGTCTCAGACTTCGCAGAGCCCCCTGGTATCAATATTCGCAACAATCATCCGGGCTATGCGATCCCCTTTCCGGATAGTGTAGTCCTTATCCTGCAGGTTTATTAGCAGGTGTTGTATCTCGCCCCTATAGACCGCATCGATCACTCTGGCACTTGTGGTAATCCCATATTGGGTGGTCATAGTACTGCGTAGAGCGATTCTTATATAGGTACTGTCAGGAAGTCCTACTGCAATTCTCATTGGTATCATCGCGTGGCCCCTGGCGGGGACTAACATGTCTTCCGTACTTTACAGGTCATGACCTGCTGCCTTGGTAAATCCTCCTGTTAGTGACTTGGTATTTGAGTGTAACACTTGTACTCTTATGCGTTCATCATGGGCGATCGTTTCTTCGTATTTGGTGTCCATATGGAGGGTTTGTGTCCTCAGGTTTCCTCTTATTGCTTGTTCTTTGGGGATTGTTTGAATCGTTGGGGAGGTTTCCAGACAGAACTACCTATATAGTTGGCTGTTGAAATCGATTTGACCTTTTTCCCAATTTATGTTCAAATTGTATCGTTTTAGCCAAGGTGTTCCTAGTACAGCATTATACTTTTGCAAATATGCAACCTGAAACATCATGGCTTCGTGGTGTGACTATATCTCCCTTACCGCTTGTGTCGCATGGGTGATTGGTCCTGCTTTGTTCTTCTCCTCGTTGATCATGTATATATCTCTTGGTTTCTTTATCTTTTTCAGGGGTAATCCATCGGTTTCGCAGAAATCACTGTCAATAAAATCTTCAGTTGCTCCTGAACCAAGCATTGGGTTCATCTTTGTGTCTTGGTTCATTGTACATAGTTTTATCTTAATCATAAGCTGCTCGTTGTCATTAACGCAACCGTTCATATTGTTTATCATTGTCTTGTTGTTTTTCTTCCTTGAAATGTGTGCGATACCAGTGGGTTTGCCTCGTCTGTCATCGTGCGGACCACCCTTTGTAGGGAACTTTATTAGTTTAAAGTCTCCTGTCCATCCGTCCTCTCCATAGTGTCCATCTCCTGGGGCTTTATTCACTTTCATCACCAATCTTGGATGGAATGCGCCTTCAATCCACATCGAAGACAGGCATTCTCTTTACTTCTCCTCTGGTATTTCTGGTTGGACAGCCTTTGCAACCTTCTGTTCCTCCTTCCTGCCGCATCCAGGTCCATGGGGTCCCCGGCGGGTGCCGGTTGGGGCGAGTTCGTTGGTTGGTAGGTACTGTTGTTATTGCGTGATGGGGTCTGGAGGGTTGTTCCTATTACCTTGTTTTGAGCATATCTGACCAGGTTGATCTTGTCTTACTTATCGAGGCCCCATACTACGAAGTTAACTGCCGTCCGATAGGTATGGTCCGAGTTCTAAGAGGCTTCTTGCTGCTTCTCATTGGTGCTGCCTAAGAGACAGCAGTACTCCGTTTCCGTGTCGTATTCCGCCGCGACAGCTATCATGCAGAACCTGTGCCAGAAGTCGGAAAAGTTGTCTTTTCCTTGTCTTATCTTTTCCAGCGTGAGTCTTGCCATGTTTTTGATATTCCTTTCTCCGAACTAGGTGTGGAGAGTTTCCTTGAGCTCCTCCCATGAGGCCCATATGGAGTCTTGTTTCCCTTCCACGTAGGGCATTATCCATTGCCCTGTGGCTTCTCTCAAGAGGGACTCTGTATAGTCCACCTTGATCGTGTCTTTTCCTTCGCTGCACCCAGGGACCTTAAAGTACTGTTCCAATTGACTTAGGAACTGACTCAACTTCTCGTTGTCTCCCTCAAAGAGGTCTGGTTCTCTTGCTTTCAGTCTCGATTGTGGGTGGGCGTTGATCACCCCTAGGAATCTTGTCTTCAGATCTTCGGTCATCATGAGAGCCTGCATAGTAAGCTCTGTCAGGGGTCCTGGTATTGCTGCAGTGGCCATGCTTCTTAGTCGTGGTGTTCCTTCCAGGGAACTACCTGTGGGTGGGGTTGGTTCAGGTGTGACTGGGCTTGCGGCTCATGAGGGTTGGCTTGCTGCTTCGCCTAGTGCGTCTTTTACTTGTCTTAGGTCGGGGATGTTATCGGTGAGATCGATACCCGGTTCATTATCTTGGGTGAACTCTGGGTTCCTTGGAGTTGCCATCTTAATGTCGTTAGGTATCACAGGAGATGCAATCAAATGTTATAGTTTCCCCTTACTCGTGTTACTCGTGACGGGTATTGACCTTATTGGTCTTCCCGAACTGCGCTATGCTGTGTCCCAGGCTTCTCTGAGTCTCTTGGCCCTATCTTGGTGTTCCCATATAAGAACCAGTTTCTCACCAGTGCCAAGAGTATTGCGCTTTATATCGCTAGAGGGATCTGCGTAGCAGATAGGTTCTTGACTCCAAGTCTGATCCATGTAGCGGAACGGTTTGGAGCGTAACGGTTTTTGTTTTGTAAAGAACCTAAAGTAAGAGATAGGAAATAACAGTAGATGGTTGCGTGAAGAGGTATCCCATCTGTGAAAACCCGGCCTTTACATAGGCCTCTTTCTGCAACCCTAACCCAGCCGTGATCCTCAAGTGAGGTCAGATGCAAAATCATTCATAACATCATATGACTTAAACAAGTCCTGTGCGCAAAATATAAAACATCTCATGACCTGTAAGCAATATCCTGTGCAAAAACATAAATCAAACGCAATATAAATCAAAAGCATAAACAAGCCACATGACCTACTAGTAAGGTCACGCGCAAAACATAAACGAGTCTGACTTGTTGGTAAACCTTACTGGCCAGCCTAGACCCTCCCCATGACATCAATCATACATTATGTACGAAATGCAATCAAACATAAATGAGCCCCATGACCGGCTAATAAGGTCATGTACGTGGAAGGATAACTTAACTGCATGATCCCTAACTGAGGTCATGTGTGAAACCTGTTCCCCACTTCCGTCACCTAGCTAGCGCTCGTCTAGCCAGATCGTGACACAGCTACACCATTCAAGATTCTATTAGAGAATCTTGGGTAATGGCGGAAGGAGGAGAGGGCAGGGAATTACCTAGAAATTTCAACAATGTCAGGTAGGTTAGTAGAAGGAGGAAGGGGATGCAATTAGGTAGAGATAGAAAGAAAGCTCTATGAGTCCTTGCGGCAATGCCGAGCAGAGGAAAAGGTAGTTTATCAAAGTTGGTTTTGTCAAAACATAAAACAACTTCATACAGAAACCTATTACAGTATACGTGTTAGCCAATTTCAATTTTCAAATGCATGGTTTTGTCATTTCTTATTGTAGCATAAAATCATACTTCCAGCAATTATCAACCAAGCAAGTCAGTTACCAGTAAACTATCTTGAAGCAATAGTAAATTGGATAAAGTTCCATTGGCGAAACTCACAATTAAGATATGAGAATATATCAGCTGTAGCTGATATGGCAGCAGAGGTTGGTCATTACAGATTAAGTGATATCTGTAACATGGACCAAACTCCGCTACCATTTGAGTATCTAAGTAAACGTACTTATAATCAATAAAATGAGAAGACAATTTGGGTTCAAGCCTGTCAGCAATCAGGATGGGAGAAAAGACAAGTAACTATTCAACTCACTATTTTTGCCGATACCATACCCTGTATAAAGTCCTCAGTCTTCTTCTATGTCCAAGGAATCAGGATAACTGTTGTTGCTGAAAAGCAATAGTATGATCCATGGATTGTTGTGAAATTCAACATAAAGGTCTACCTCAATTCATCCAACTTGAATATGGTTGAATGGCTGGATGGACAGGTTATACCCGTACTGGATGGCTGGGCAACACTGGTGGCCTTAAACATATTCTGTGGCTATAAAACCAATGAGGTTTTGGACACTATGTGCACACATGATATTACTGTAAGTGATACCAGGAGGCTGCACAGGGCTTGTACATGGGTATAAGGGTATTTCGTGCCTGGTAACACAAGCTCTTGATTCTAATACCATCCCAGTGCTGTGCTCAGCCACACCTCTTGTAACAATACCCCTATTGCTGTTCCTAGTCAGTTAAAAGTAAACTGTGATAAACAACACGCCCAATTCCACTAAAGTTCGACAAACTCCAATGTATCTTACAGCATCATGAAGCAAACCGGTACTCGTGAGCAAAAGTCACAAGGTGTCTGACACCGGGAAATAACATGTGATGAGTGCAATAAGGTCATTACTTTCTGCGACCACGCTGGATGGAATTGGTCTAGAATTGGTCAGGAATTGAATATTGAATAAAGTATCTGCTGAAGAGCAAGTAAGACTTATATTTTTGATACAAAACTATATTTAAATTCGCTAATAGTAAATATGAAGATATATAAACGTGCTAAGGAGGATAATACCTCTTCGAACTGTTGACATTATGGCCGGCCTCCTATATGTGATAATATAGAAAAACAATATCTGGAGGCATTCATGACATGAGATACTAGGACACAGCGTCTTAGCTGGGAGGATATCTGTGAGGAGATGGGTTCTACTTGAAGTCCTGAAACTGTAAAGCATGTTATGGAGTCCTTGGGCTACCACCGGCACATACCTTGACAGAAGTTTGCAATTTGGCCAGCAAACAAGCTCCTGCATGTTGCTTGGTATTGTGAACATCCAGATTGGACATATGACGATTGGTTACATGTTTTTTGGACGGATGAGTCTACCTTTTCCACTACAGGGTTTGGGAACTGGCTATGGGTAATGAGAAAGACAACTGAAGAGTATCATGTCGACTGCATTGATGAAACCTTTGGGTCAGAACACCAAACAAAGATGGTTTGGGGGTTTCTGTGGAACATCAAAGTCCAAGCTTGTTTTTGTTCCTAGTAAGACAAAGGTAGACTCCGTCTTCTATGTAACAAAAATGATGCATCCCCATCTGGTTCCATTCTAGCATCACTGCTGTGAACAATATGGATGGACTACTGTAGTGGAGTATGGTGCACCGGGACATAAAGGTTACTCTACGCACTATCGCAACCTTAATGTGAAAGAAACAACTCGTTGGCCTGCCCAGTCACCAGATCTAAACAAAATTGAAAATTTATGTTTAGACATGGAAAATGAGCTGGGCGAAACATGGGGAAGGATAGGAGATATAGCAACTTTTGAAGCTGCTTTAACTGCTGTCTGAAATGTGATCCCAAAGGAGAGACTTGAAAGTCTTATTAGGAGTATGCCAGAATAACTACAGGCTGTTCTTGATGCAGAGGGGGGGTCTACAAAATACTAGATTAATATCCTGTATCTAGTATGATACCGTATTTTTCTCATATTCATAATCACAATTACTAGACAACGCTCACTATTCCTGAATAGTTTTAGTTCATGTTTAATTGCAGTATCTATATTAAGAGGTGAGTACGACTTTTACTTTCAGCAAAAAAATCTCATCTGCTATTACTCGAACTTCCAGATCCAGTTTAGCCCACATACAAATAAAGTGGTGGTGAGTGCAACTTTTAGCTACCCCCTAGTACAGCCTCTCAATATATCAATCAACCAACCCTTCAAAGACATTCTTAAGGTGAATATCACCAAAACTCAGTCCAGGGAGTAGAAGATAAAAACTTATTGAACTGGTAATTAACTGTACTTGTTAAATAGGAAGGACTGGAAGAAAAGGTTGACAATGTAGAGGTAGAGAAGAAGAGAATATTGTTGGAAGGAGGAAAACTTTCAGGAAGTACGATTGGGAGAGGGTGGGTTCTCTGCACATGGGCAGTTGGAGAGGCCTGGAAAAGGTTTTCCCTCAACTATGCCCATGTGGTTGGGTGAGCCTTTAGAGCAGTTAGTCTCTTGCTTCTGATCAACAGGAGTCATGATTCCAAAATCTCGATCAAGGGTCTGGAGACATTCTTGTTTGTAGAGGGGGTAAAGAGCTAGGCACAGGGGGTAGTAGTGGGCATATGAGTTTTTTTTTTTTTTTTT
>PYWC01000042.1:340068-380429 GCA_003182015.1 Tuber magnatum
GTAGGGGCCATAGGTAGTGCCTGGCCAAGCGGGAAGTGAAAAGAAATGGTCTAGCACCCCCCAGCGGGGGGGTGCGAGACCCGTAAATGTGGTGATAGTTCTCTGGTGTTGAGTCGTTCCCGATTAGGAAATCTTTTTCAATGACCGGAGTTATAACGGAGACGGAGCGTAGTGGGCATATGAGTTGTTGAAGAGAATCATGAAGTGGTGGAGGATCATGATAAGGAGGTGGAGTTAGATATTGCTCAAGATGAGCTTGATGGAGAATATATTGTTGGTGATATTGATTTAAAAAAAAACCTGTATTTTAGATTTTATATGTCTCATGTTTTGTGATCTGTATTGACATGACCATCCTGGCCTCTTGGTATGACTCACTTTAAAATGACTTCAAAGCACATTTTTCTTCTATTTGAGTTCTTACAGTAGTTGTATTCTCACCTCCTCACCAGTGATTTCTCTGCCAGATCACTATCAAGACCGACCACTCCACGACCCGTTGTTAAAATTTGGTCCTAAAATCTGCATATTATGCACTATGGCATCGTACCAAGAGTGGGAAATACAGGAATAGGGGAACAGATCATGATGTATCCCATGTAAAAGCCGGATTCAGGCTAGGGTGGGTCTTCCCTCTTGCCTTTCAGTCTGCGCTTAAATCAACGTTGGGATGAAGATAGGCTTCGTTACGGGGCCCCGTTTCCGAGGAGCGGGGACAAAATACCCTAGGTTATTCTGATTGACTGGGGAAAGAAATCGTCCAAATCGGACCAAAACTGACAGAGCTAGAGTGATTTGAAGTTGTCTAACTTCAAAGAGCTCTATCTCACTCAGTTTTGGTCCGATTTGGACGAATTTTTTTTAATCTGCAGTTAATAACCTGCTCTTGGCGCCCCGTAACGAAGTCTAGATGAAGAGGCTCAGAAAATCCACAAAAACACACTACAGTAACCGAATTGAAACAGCGCTGTATGGGCGAAAAAAGCTATGAAAAGGTATGATAGGTATGATAGTAAAAGATTGGCCTGGAATTAGCCTTGTCTAACTCCTCCGCAAACCTCAACCCCCCACTTTGACTTCCCCTCGGTAGTCCCGTCAAGGCTCTCGTCGGAACATTGACACAAAGAGAGCTGATTCGAGGGCCTTCATTCCCGTTGATTGGCCCGGTAAGCCTTCGCTTCAAGGTGACTTTTCTAAAAGATGTGAATGACAAACATGCGGCCACGTTGAAGCCAGGTAAACAAAGACGGGAAAAGTGTATCGCCTGGATCGCTTCGAAATGTGCTAAATCTCCTTGTCTGGAAGTTTTAACCTCCGGATCCACTCACTCATCTTCGCTAATAGACCTGCTCCAACTGAGATTTTGCCATTATCCTTACCAAATATAGAGCTCGGAAGGTATTCTTGGCAAAGATATGAGCGCGTAGTACTTGAGCACTTGAAGGAATCTACTCGTACTTGTATCATACTGCACGGCCTGGAAGCTATCGTTCCTGTCCCACCTACCCCTAGGCTTCCTTCCAATGGTAAACAACCGGACAAATTCCCGGACCCGCCTCGGCCCATATCCCAACCAACCAACTCTGGAGCCCAACCAATTGTTTTGCCCAAACTTGCACATAGCTGGCAACTAGGTGGGGCGGGGTTCAAGTCCCGTTACTTTTCGCAGGTCTTGCTCCGCCCGGTCGCTTAGGCTTCTCATCTATGGGTGCATCCTTTTCAACACCCCAAGATACGTGCACCGTATCGAAACTTCTGTCTTCACGGGACACTAGCAACAATAACTAGGGTCTTACTCCTCGATAGTCTCGAACGCAGAGAATTATTCGTCTTACTATCTAGGCTTGGCCCCCCGTCGATCGCATCTCAAGCTTTAGCCTATTTCTAGAGGTGCAAAAGGAATACGGCTGCGACTGTGAACCTGCTAGCTGCACCCTGTTACCATAATACAGGACCTGCAGGAACGGCTTCACCTTGACCAAGATTCTGGTATTAAACCTGATGGATGAGTAGGCTGCTCCTTCCTTTAATGCCTCTCTTTTTAAAAATGAGTATCACGAATCTAACAACCTTGTCAGTATTTCTCGGGTCGAGTACACCATCCGTGGAAACTACAGTGGAAACAATGGCAACAACAATGTTTTTGGCAACAATACCACCAGAAACACGTATGTGATGCTGGATGTGACCAATGTCGGAGTTGGAAATCAGGGCAGCGTGTGCGCAGTTAGAGAAGGAGGTGTTATCAGCATTCCGCAGACATTTCCGGGAAGCTACTAACAGTTACCCCAAGCGAGACAACTATCAGGGCCATATCACTTAATCCCCTACGGCAGGAATAGCACCTTCACTGGCCGGAAAAATATCCTTGAATTGATAAAGAGATTTTCAGAACGTACAGCTCACAACCGAATCGCACTCTATGGATTAGGTGGTTCGGGGTATGCATCAATTGATTCAGTTTATGAGGGATATACTAACATCGCTTAGCAAAACTCAAATTGCCCTCGAATACGTCCACCAACGCACCATCGAGAGCGACAGTCATGTCTTCTGGGTGCAGGGAAGTGGGCTATTAAAATTTAGTGAAGGATTTAGGAGTGTTGCACAGCACGTTCAAATTCCGCTCGCCAGCGCCGAGACAGACGAAGGCGGGCTCCTGCGGAGTATAAAGAGCTGGTTGGAAGGCCCGAATAGTGGCAACTGGATTCTGGTCGTTGATAATGCCGACAACGATACCGACTTCGACGGAAACAACAGCGCCATCGCCAAGTTTATACCGCAAGGCACTAAAGGAACTGTTATATTCACGACTAGATCTAAACTAGTTGCATCACGGCAGGGATGTGAAAGGATCGAGGTGGGAAAAATGGAGGAGGAGGATGCACAGGAGTTGTTTTTAAAGCGCGTTGGTAGCGGATACAGTTGGGGAGAGGAAGAACGGGGGGCTCTCGGAATGATCTTGGCCTCGGTGCATCACCTACCATTAGCTATCATAGGTGCGGCAGCCTTCATGATCGAAACCGAGACATCACCAGCCGCTTATTGGGCAATGCTCCAAGAGAGCGATGAGCAAGCAAAGAGACTACTTTCACAGCAGTTTAGCGACATCCAACGAGAAGCTGATGAACCCGAAAGTATTCTGGGCACGTACTTCATCACGTTTAACCGAATCACCCAACAGATGCCCACAGCTGCGCGGCTTCTGCGGCTAATTTCATGCCTCGATCGCCACAATATACCAGAGGAGCTATTGAGACAATCCGGGTTAGAAGAAATAGATGATCCAGTTGAGTTTCGTCATGCCATAGGAAAGCTTTTAGGATTCTCATTGATCGCGATTGTCAAATGTGAGGAGACAATATTTTACGAGCTCCATCGGTTGGTGCAACTACCTTTGCAAGTGTATTTACCGAGTAAGGAGTTGAAACAAGCGAGGGCTGCCGCACTAAAGGTGGTTTCACGACTGTTCCCTCAGGACGAGAGCAAGCAGCGATCTGTTGGTCCTATGTACATTCAGCATGCCCTTGCGGTAACTAAAGATTCGACGGGTCGCATTACCGAAGAACTTTGTTTTCGTATGGGTCAGTACTTCCATGATAAGGGTTCCTATAATAATGCGGAAATACAATTTCGTCGATGTATTGCACTTCGAGGGAAAGGTAAAGTTTATGATACGGATAATGAAGGTCAAAGGAAGTTTATGCTCCGGGGGGAGTCCAGCAGATATCGGGCGATGACCAATATGGCGGCGAGGACATTTCAGAATTTACGGGGTGCTCTCAAGAGACCTTTGCGCCCAAACTGCGCTGACACACTGGGGTACATGGACGGTCTGGCTCTCGTACTGAGAGACCAAGGAAAGTACGATGAATCAGAGACGATGCACCGGCGTACACTGGAGCGGCGCGAGAAGTTTCTAGGACCAGACCACCCCGACACACTAGCTAGTACCAACAACCTGGCTATTGTGCTACAAGGCCAAGGAAAGTACGATGAATCAGAGACGATGCATCGGCGTACACTGGAGCAGCGCGAGAAGATTCTTGGACCAGACCACCCCTCCACCCTAGCTAGTACTAACAACCTGGCCAATGTGCTACAAGACCAAGGAAAGTACGATGAATCAGAGACGATGCATCGGCGCACACTGGAGCTTTGGGAGAAGATTCTTGGACCAGACCACCCCAACACACTAGCTAGTACCAACAACCTGGCCAATGTGCTACAAGAACAAGGAAAGTACGATGAATCAGAGACGATGCATCGGCGCACACTGGAGCGGCGCAAGAAGATTCTTGGACCAGACCACCCCGACACCCTAACTAGTACCAACAACCTGGCCAGTGTGCTGAAAGCACAACGAAAGTAGGATGAACCGGAGGTCATGCACCGGCTGGCGCAGGATAGCCTGCCAAGAAAGCTGCGACTCGTGATGAAGGTGGCATGAAATTGCTACGGTCCTGTATTTTCCGAAGACTACAGTTTACGGCAACGACGACGGCCTCAGTAATGTACCATTTCACACACAGTTTGGCTGGACCACCGGCGACTTGAGTGCGTTACCTGGCCCTACTAGTCCGCGGAACTTCCAAGATATGCCGAAAACTGCCTGGACTACGGGAGACTGGAACGAGACAAATTACAGGGCATGAGTGGTGGTCTTTGAAATTTAGTTTTAATACGATGGAGGAATACTTGTGTGTCCAAGAAGTGTCAGTAACTTTCACCCTCCTTTCATATTTTATCCCTCTTGTTTCACGCCCTTTCCAATTTTAACACTGTATTGGTTAACGTTTGATAGAGAATAGTGCGACTGTTGTGTCCCCGCTCAGACGATTAGAAACAGCCTAATAGACACCGCTCTACCAAGGGAAGTACGCTGGGTCAGCCATAACAAGTTGGCGTAGGTGGTGTTAGCAGTTGTGGAAGAACAACAGTATGTCATGGATGATTCTGGAAGGAATAGGTGTATTGTAAATTATTTGGGAGTTATGTGTATTGTTTTAGGAGGTTATGGAGAAGTTTTGTTGGGCATGTCTTTCCTTTGTCATCACGGGAGTGTATGGAGGAATAGGGACTTGTGTGCAGTAATGAAGATATGTATGGAGACTTATGCAAAGATAGGAAAGCTTTGATTCGGTTCTACATATACATCTGTCTTTACCGTTAGTTTGGGGGGAGGCGGGGGCAGGAGGAGACGACGAAGTCTCTGATCATACCCCCCACTCATACCCGCTACCAGACCAGAGCTGTTTCGCCCACTATACCGCCCCACTATTTGTTCATAACCCCACAACTATAGATCTCCCGCCGTGAGAAGCGAACAGCCGCTCAAAGGTTCTTGAGCTTGATAATGATCGGGCCATATAAGCATGCAAGTATCGACTATTAACAACCTAGTTATGCTGTTGCGCCAGAAGCGTGAAGCATGACCATGCGGGAAACCCACATGGGGTTGGGGTAGAAGCTAGGAAGCGGGCACTTGTGGTGGAAAATATTGAATGTCCCTCCCGCACCTTTGAGCCAATATCCTCAGGTCGCGAAAGCCAATCAGCATCCTTACGAAACACACTATAAAATTCTATAGGAATGATATCCCAGTTTCCTTCAATGTGTTAGGGCGCTAGTCGAGTTACAGGAGAAGCAACCCCAACTCAAAATCTGTAACCATGTGTAGAAGGAAGGTACTGTCAACAAACCAAAGTTCTGCGTATCCCCGATTCGCGGAATTTTTCTTGCTATCTCGTACAAAAACAAAGGTGACGAGAGCTTCAGGAAAGTCTTACTCAAGGAACAACGGGATACATGCTTAGACATTTAATGGCAAGTGAGGATATGGAAATGGGGCTAGGACGTGATGGCGCCTTGTAAGAGTGACTCCTGTTGCTAATATATCGTATACTTCGTCACTCGGCCAGGCAAGGAGTTATCATGATCATTTCGCGCCGTCAGAGTGTGAGGCAAACCAATCCAAACAAAGAGTGAATTGGGCAGCTACAGACTCTCATCTGTGCATGCCCAGGAGTGCCCAATTCGGCATTATGCCCTATTGAAGTGTTGGGTATTGAATAACACCCCTACAGATAAAACTTCCCTCTCTCTCCTTGGTTACACATGATATCATACCGAAATCCCTTTAACGGAATATCATAACTGGTCACTCGATAGATGGATGGATATGATAAACCGCGCCATGGTTACTGTAACGCTCTAGAGCACAAAAAATCTTTGTTTGGGAGTATGATATACCGCGTCTCAAGCGCCCACCAAACATTGAGCAAAAAAAAAACCCCCATGTAATCAACCGCCTCAGTCTTGATTCTCAATAGCCCTCATCAGTAGATATCATATCATGAAAGATCCCCCCGATCACGGTGAGCAAACCTAACCCCAACCTCTCTCAGTTCACCCTTCTAGTATCCTAGAAACACCCGCCGACCTCCGTATCCGATCATACTCAGCCCCCTCTTCTTAGGAGGACCCCCTGCGCCCGCCTTCAACAGCACCTCCTCAATCTCCTTATACCCCTTCCTAACCGCAATCCCCAAAGCCGTATCACCGCCATCCCCACAAGTAGCATGAACATCCACCCTTCCAGACTCCACAATCATCCTAACAGCATTCACCCGGCCCGTCATCACGCCAACATGCAAAGCCGTGACCCCATCGGCCCCGGAAAAATCGACATCAACCCTAGAATCCTGCAGCAAAGTCCCAACCACCCCATCGCCAGCACACTCCACGGCAAGCTTAAGAGAAGAATCCCCAGTCCTGACAGCAGCCGAAATGGCCACGTCAACCTCAGCGTGACGCAAAAACTCGCGGACAATCCCCTCAGCATCGCAGCGAATAGCCATCACGAAGGCCGTCTCCCGTCCCTTCCCACCGGTAAGCGTGACCAGCGTCCTCGCGTCCGCGAGCAGCAACCGCGCGATCTCCCCGTGCGACCGTTCGACAGCGTGCATCAGCGGGGTCATCCCCCGGATTCCGTCCGGGTAGTTGGGGTCCAGCTCCGGTCGCTCCAACAGCATTCGGACGACCCCTACGCGGCCGTTCGTGGCGGCAGCGGAAAGCGGGGTTTGGCCGCAGCTGCTGCCGGCGTTCACGGGGATTCCGGCTTCCAGGAGGGTGCTTATTATTCGGTCGTCGAGCGTGCGGACCGCGTCCACTAGGAATTTACCGCTGTTGGTTGGGGTTGGCGTGCTGATCAGGTTGAGGATCCCACGGTGGAGGAGGGCGGCGACCGCTGGGGTGTCGCCACGCTCCGCGGCTGAGAGGAGGGCTCGCGTGCCGTGATGCTCGGAGCGGATGCGGAAGAGCGCGTCTATTGGCGCGGTGGCTAGGAGGTTGGAGAGGTAGCGGTTGCAGAGCAGGAGGTGGGCTACGCATGGTGGGGAGAGATAGGTTGTTATCTCTAGGATGAGCTCGTTCGATAGGGAGAGGAATGACATCGTGAGGGATGGTAGTAATATTATGTGATGTTCAATGGTGAGCGATTGGGTTGATCTGACACTTGGTGGAGCTCGTGATATAGTCGTACAACAGAAGCTAGCCGAGGTGAGACCCCTAAGTTACGGCAGATGTGAAACGAGTTTAAAGTTTCCAAACGCCCTCGCCAACCTTTCCCGATCCAGTGTCATAGATCTTGAGAAGGCCTGGAAACGGTGGTTGGTCGTGCCTACCGTACTCTTCCTATAACCTCTCTTCTTCTCCGACTCTTCTTATAAGGGCTGAGAGGAACCACTGCTTCGAATTTCAAATGCCAGCTGCCAGCACACCATACAGTACAGTACAGAACAGTACACCCGTCTGGACATTGCATGGAGGCTGGAACCGCAGATCATTATGCATCATTCGCTAAGCATTGCCAGTCGCCAAACATCACTAGAGCACCCATTCCCTCGTCATCTCGCGTTTATACAAATTCACTCCATAAAGCATGGACTACCAACGCAATCTAAATTCACCCCGGTATAATAATACAAAAAAGAAGAAACAGCCGAAAGATATCAAAATTCGTCTTCGCCTCCCCTCCGCTCACAGAGTACGCAGCCACCCTGAACCCTCTGTCTGATAAGGGCAGCATGTGTGACCTTAGTCCCTACACTGCGTCCCATTACGCCTAGTATTTCTTCCTCCACACCATGGCCACATACCTCGGGCACATCCGTCTCGCTGCCATGAGCAATTACAAGGCAGCGTACGTGAAAAACATGTCGGCAGGCGAAAGCTATGAGAGTATCTTTCTCTGTACCATTGTTAGCTACATTTTGTGAATGGAGAAAGAATGAAAGGATGGCTACCCGTGGGCTCGAAGTTGACCTTGCATACGCCACACGCATATCTCCCGCCAACACCAAGACCGATTTCCTCCCGCTCGAGTTCGACATCATGATCTATTCCACCGTCCTCGGTGGCAGAGCCTTCCACCTCAGCGCTAAGGTAAAGCTCTCGCTCGATCGCAACTTCGAATTTGACGCCCCGTCGTTGCCCTTTGCGTAGCTCTTCCATGCCCCTCGCCACTTCGCTTCTGAGGACTTTTGCAACTCCGTCGCAGATACTCCATTGTACGCCGTACTCTTTCAGGATCTTTCCTAAGGCGGCCTTAAGCCCCTCAATCTCCAGCCCTGTCGGGATCCTCCTTACTAGCGTGATCGGATCAATGGTGGTTCCAACGTTCTCAAGTAGCCCGCGAATGAACTTTGGCTTATCCATAGAGTAATCTAGCAGGTCATTCCAAAGATCCGGATCATCTTGAGTCTTTGCGAACGCGATAGCCTGAGAGACATCGGCCAACCTGTCGATAATAAGGAAGAGCGCACGCTTAGTTTGCCCAGTCTTAGAGAGCAAATGGACCAACTCGGGTATATAGTTTCGCCTTTCGCACACTGCAGATGCCTTCTCCAGGGAGTATGAATGACTATCCTTAAGGAATTCCATTAGCAACGGCCGGTCGTACTCTGCAAACAATTCAACCATCAAATCTCCAAATTCTGCCAATATTCCTCCTCCTCCAATTCCAATCCCCTCTCCACCCATGCCAGAACTATCTCCAGCGCTACCTATCCATAACCGACGGAGATAGAAAAACAAGAACAGCTTCCCGCCAGCTACCTTGTCGTCGTCTAGCTGCCGCACCACCATCTTCGGTCCGACGATACCATGACCAGCCTCTTGTACCAATAAGCCAATCGCCTCCTCCGTTCCCCTTTCCAACTCGGCGATACTTGCGTTCTGCATCTGCTCATCGGAGACCCGCAGCTTTATGAAGGATGGAATGTCATCCTTGACAGCATCGACGAGACGGAACTCCCTAATCAGTTTGAATGCCTCATCGGCATTCTTGAGTATGACATAGAATTTCAGCGCATTCCTAGGCTCGGCGACGACCATAAACAACCCTGCGAGACACTCTTGCAGTATCATCCAGTCCTCATCTCCTTCATGAACGTCATCTTCACGGTTGTCCAGTTTCCTCTCAACGGCATCGATGATAGTTCGGGGATCGTACAACGTCCTCGAGCCCTCCGGTCTCCAGTCGTGCATGAGGAGCTTCTGGAACCGCCGTCGATCATGTGTGAGATATTGTGCCAAAACAATCTCATATATCACGCTCGGCAGGGGCGGTGATAATGGTGTGCTAGGTATATAAGGCGTGATTTCCTCTATCTTTCCAGCTGCTTCGAACACCCACACCCAGTGCTCCCATCTCCCCGACACCCCCAAAACTTTCCCACATACAGCCCCAGCCGTAGCCCAGTCGCCGACATCAATCAAGCTCCGCAGCCACAACTCGCCAATTCTTCGTTTTTCTTTTTCCGTGGCAGAGGACATTTGAACAACCTTCTGTCTGCCGCCACTGATGGTCGAATCAGAGTCATAGGCTGGGTCCGAAGCATCAGCATCGACCACGACCCGCTCAACCTCATCGTATTCGCTCAGAGAGGCGGCATCAGACGAAATAATGTCGGGCTGCGCATCGACCAATTCCCATGCGTCCTTGTATTTTTCCTTCTCCAACAACCATCCTAGATGATCTTTTGGGCTTCTCTCAGTAGCAAACACCACATCATAGGGACTAGTAATATAGATTTTCTTGCCCGGGTATTCCTCCCACCCAACATCTTCCTTTTTCTCCTTCATTCCCCGGAGACCGGACAGACTTCCCGAGGCCTTGCTCGCACTTGCATTGCTGAAACTTTCTCGTCGTGACACGCTACCTAGGCTTCGCACACTCGCTGCGCTAGAAAATATTTGCGTAGCGTTCACTCCTGCAGTCCACAGATAATTGCTCGCGGTACCTATGCCGAGAATGTCACCTTCTCCAGAAGCCGAAGGTGGGCGAGTGATCATAGGTGGGTTAGCCGGTAGAACGCCAAGGTGGTAATCGCCAACAGCCAGGCCCTCGAATCTACTCATCAGCAACTCGTCCGCGCTTACTTCTTCCGACGTGTTAAGATCAATAAATCTCAGCTCAGGAGTAAGTGCATTAGTCCGCCCACGGCGAGTGCGGGACTTGGGGCCCGGGGAGGCCTCGGTACCAGCACTAGAAGAAGATGCCTGCCCGAGCTCAGGAGACGATGGTGTTTCTTCCTTGAGGTAAGCCAGGAGCAGAACAAGAGACGGGGTATACATAGTTAAGCCAGAAATAGTGCAATCAGTTTGCAAACTATAGGGTTATTGTCAGTATTATCTCCCGATGTCACTTTTTTTCGGGGTACCCACATGTGCACAATCTCTGCCCACCCAGCCCGTTTCTCCTCCTCTCCCGTTCCATCACCAGCAAAAACATCCACAACCCAAATTGTACCACCCCATCCAACCAAGAGTTTCTCTCGTTGCCCCCAGTCAGTTCCAATCGAGGGCTTCCCTTTCACTGCTGTAGGACTTACGTCATCAGCGGTGCTCAGAGTACGGCCATCCACATCATCTTCTGATAAGTTACGCCTATCAATCCACTCGAGCCTCGGTTTGTGAACCGCCGCCAACTCCTCAGGGATACTCTCCGGCCTCTCGATTGCTGAGATTCGCTTCCAAGCGATTTCACCCACTGGCCGCCCACCAACTCCTAAACCTGGAATCCAACTCGCTAATCCAGGGTTGACTCCGATACTCGGGCCCCCTTCTCCTCCTTCGGTAACCTCCTCCCTCCTGACCTCTGGCGGCACAATATGAGATCTCATAATCTTAATCCCTTGCTCGTTTGTCCAGGCCACAAATCTCGGCGACTCTTTACTCCACGAGATCGCGGATATAGCGCCTTCTCCAGAATGTAAGACAGTATCCTTGCCACTACCACCTCCCAACCCCATCCATGCCATTCCACCGCCCCCGCCCGCTGGCGGTGCCACAGAGAGAATGAGGTTTCCCGCCAATCCACCAGATATAAAGGTTCGATCGGTACGAAAGTTTGGCGAGAGCGCCACTGATTGAACTGGGCGCTTAAAGTTTTTGAAGGTAATTTCCGACTTGGAATATGGGGCAGTTGACGAATTGTTGCCAGGACTGGCGGGAAGCAAGGGCACAATACAGACAAGGCCATCAATAGCAGAAGTCGCAACATGGATATTGCGGTCTTGGTGAGCGGCAAAACGACGGATTTGAGTCGGAAGTGGAGGAGGGGGGGCGGTGATATCGAGATGCAAGTTATCGAGGCTGAATGCGCATGGTAGACTCGTATGCTATTGAGCGATGGTAGTGATAATATATGCTAGATAACAGATTCAAACGCCAATTAGCAACAAAGCCTCCAGAGCCCAATAGTGATGGTGTCCCAGGAAATAAGGCTCACAATGTTTCCATTATGGGTTCCTATAATCTAAGCGTACGGATTAGCACTCAACTACGGGACACGGCCATAAGAATACAAACCATTCTCTCGCCAAAGACCAAGCTCGTAGATACAGCATCACCATTCCGATATACGCTTCCCAACGACCGCGTTAAGCGGGTGTACTTCAGTCGGGGCTCCTCATCTTCCTCCTCTTCCTCTTGCTGCTCCTCCTCCTCTGTCGCTACCTCCCGCCCCCGGTCCTGCCCCTCAATCTCTTGTTGCTCTTCCTCGCGTTTAGATCGACCAGAGGATCGCGGTGGTGGCATCGTTTATAGGGCTGCACTTAGTGCGAAAGGGCGATGAGAGGGGAGGTAACAAAAGAGGGTAAAGCGGTGCGAATCCGAAGCTGCCCAGGTCGGAGCTTGGAAAACGTGTACGAGCACTGCACGACTAGCTGTTCGTCACGTCACAAGGCTTGGCTGCATTGCCAAGGCCATAACCAACAATGGAATCACTAAATATCACTCCCCAAGTACCCGTTAACCCCCGCTTTTAAGGAAACTCGCCTAGACTATAATAGGACGGTCTACAATCCAACAATCTTCTAGAAGCATAGTAACTTGAAAGAGCCTGGTTTCCTCACCATCAAGAATTCAAAAAAAAAAAAAAAGCCCTAGCACACACCAATTCCTCGAATGAGCCCAACTCTTACCGAGTGTTTTCGCTTCCCTTGGGAGAGGAAAAAAAGCTCAATTCGATAGAAAAACCTGGAATTGGGTGTTCCTCAGCTGCCGACCGACGTGACTCGGTCTCGGGAACTTCACATCCCACGATCCCGACGCTGGCAGCACCGGAACCGACAAGCCCTCGATCTCCGCACCACCTTTCTCCCTCTATTGTGCTGGTGCTGTACGTTATAAGAGGGCTTGTGGTGTTGACGGGATACGCCAAAATAGGGCAGATTACGGGCGTGCCCGTCATCGGGTATTGGGTTGATTCTGTTCCCCTAGGCCTGTTTGGCCATCCACAAAGTATTCGGACGCTTGGCGCCAAGAAAGGTACTATTAATGCTTAGGTGTCCGAACACCTTATAGATGGCAAAGCACCCTAGAGCACTACCAGGGAGGTTACCCTGTATACTGTGAGCAAACCGAGAGTTAATATCTGGTCAGACTCCCCTTTGCAAAACTTCCCAGAGCCGGTCGAAATATATATCCCCTTTCCCGACCCTTCAGTCGTGCGATTGAGCCAGATGCAGGGCTCCACCTCAGAACAAACCACAGACTACAGCGCTGCAAACTTTAGTGCCCCCTCGGCCCAGATCATCACTCGAGTATACGATATCATATTAAGAGAGGAATAACGTATAGCATTTCCATTCCAAATACACCACGTCTATTTGCACCAATAGCCACTCTTACACGGTACGACCTTCTAACGTGTGAATACAGTGACTCCCAGTGGTCTTGACGCAAATAGGAACAATATTCCTCCAAGAATAACCACTCAATGGGATTTCTTCGCCCCATCTGCTCCGGCTCCTGCCGTCCGGTAATAATGAAGCACCTCCAGCGGGGCGGGTGACATAGAGGAATAAAAAGAAGATAAAAACGAAAAGGGTAGATAACCATCGACTCGGGGTAGGAACGCATTATGGTAGAGACTACCAAAGGAGCGAAACCCAACCACGTAAATCGTTATAACCTCCCTCAAGTCACCCAACAGCCCAAACCATGGCACATAGACCAAAGTTCAGTCGATCATATCCCGCCCCTTCTCCACCCAACCTGGCCAGTAGCCCCACCCAAAAGTACATCAGCCCCGAGAGCCGACTCTACTCTACTCGAGTGTAAAAACAAATCTACACATCACACTATCCGATAGTGGAACCAGAACTACCCTGATTTAGGCCTCTATCGTTTGTTGCATAATCAGGGCCTTTCCACCGTGCGGTACTGCGTATTATACACCCGTATGATTTCATATGATAGCTGGAATTCCTTCCTATCATACCATACGTTATGGACTATGTACGCATTTCTACATCAGACCCTATCATCGCCCGCGTGTGTGGACCAATAGTCACTGTTTGCCTTCCTTAAAGAGTCCGATTTATTCTATCCTTTCTGTTATCTTATTGCTCTACACTTTTGTTCCACATAACCAATCAACACTGACTTATTCTTAAATCTTCTTGGCCCCACGATCCAAATATAGGACATACTCTTGATAGCTCCGTTTATCACTGCTGTCTGGAGCCGCAAGGCGATGCGTAGCAGATTGGCCGATTCATGTGCCGCGAAATAAGCACTAAGCACAAAGAGAGACCGCATTACCACATCCCCATGCCCGCACCGCTCCAGGCCACGGAGGCGCCTCCCGGAGCCCACCGAGATATCATACTTGGGCACGTAACACATCCTTCCTCCTATAGTGCAAATTGGCTCTCACTGGACCCTCTGAATAGGCCAAATGCGATTCTGAACTAGTCAACCACAACACAGAATTTTTATAAGAAACAAGTGCTGAGGTGAAGCTATTTGAAAGGAGAAGAGTCTAGCACTATCTTTTTTTTAATTAAATGCTGTAGAAAAATGTAATTCAAGATTAAAAAGTGAAAATTTTGGTGAAAGTGAAACAAGGGATAGAATCTACCTAGTACCATGTCAAAAAATACTATGAAGTGAAGATGACTAAGACATGGCAACACTTAATAAATTGTCAAGTTATGAGCCTAATACACAACTACAGTTATCAACAATTCTGAATTCAATTCAGAGTTACAATAAGTATGGTGTGTAGGAGCAATAAGTACAAGCATATGCACACTATTGAATCTGAAGAAGGCTGCTCCAAAAAGCCTTGTGCTTCATCAGAATCATACAATCCTACCTCGAACACCAACAAACACCCAACCAGAAGAGTACTCGTATTCTTGATACCTACTATACTGGATTGCAGTATAGTACAGCTCAATTTTCTAATGTTATTTATAAAAGTCATCATTGCATTTCCTTAGCTCAAGTCTCTTGTTAGCCATTCTTTTATTCTTCTTTTACTTGAATCACAATGTTAGATTAATTATATAAAGTATAAACATTTTTACTCTATTTATTTCTGCCTTATCCACTGTTTTACTTGTTTCCTGAACATGTATCATTTCATCTTACTCATCATGTCTTGGCAATTCTTGGCTCAATTCTGATCAGTTGCAACGGGATTGCTGTTCCACCGGAGGGTCCACCTTTAGACACTTTGCACCGTACCATTACTCTCGGGCCGATTCGGCCAAGATTTCCAGCGCCTTGTTGGAAGCCGGATGAACCGCAGGAAGGAGTAGCAAGATTCCCCTTGTCACCGTCCAAGATGTCCCTGTCCGCGAGAGGTTCCCTACCGTATCCTTACACTCATCCCCCCTGTCACATACTGTACCCCATTGGCTACCGTATCTTGCAGTGAAAGACCGTGCGCACCAATGAGCTACCTGCCAATTTGTAAAGTACCTGGAAGCAGGGGTGCCAAGACCCCCAATTTTCGGCGTAAAACGCCAAAATACTGTACTTTAAGAATTGGCGAGTACCGTGGTGAGGGTAAGCAATGCGGATAAGACGGATAAGACGGTGAAATGGGGCGAGGCGGGAAGAACCCTGTACAACGGCTATGATCTTTCCCTCCCAAGTAGGAGATAGGGGAAGTGCGCGGGGGCGGATGGAGGCATAGAGAACGGGTATGGAATGATGGGAGCAGGGAGAGGACAACAGGAACGAGCTTCCCCGCAAATCCATCTTACAAATCCATCTTGGGTCATGTGAAAGGGGGCTCTGCGATAGAGAGGCTGCACAAGTCGAAATGAGAAACCGTTCAACACTCAAAGATTTCCCTGGAAGGGGGCGCGAGATCAACAATTTCTCTCGAGCTAGGCAACAGGCGTGGTCATAACATCTCACTCGGGAGGTTTGTCACATCACCCCCAGCTCGCCCTGATGGAGCAAATGGTCTTTCACGGCTTATCAACGATGCAAGTGTGATACAACTAGCTCCGAACAAATTCGCAGGACCCAAAAACAATCCCAGGCAGAACCCCGTTCAGCTCGGAGGAAGGGGGGAGGGGAAAAAAGAAAAAGAAAAAAAGCAAATAAAGTTTGACCCCTCGACTCGAGTACCGTACCAGTACAAATAACCAACCACTCATCGATCTCCACCCGCGCAGTTATCATAGCACAGCGGCACTTGTACTACCGCAATTCCAAAAAGCTTGTTATCCCTGCCCACCATTCCGCCTCCGCCTCCGCTGACTAGAATTACTCGTCCAAGATACTTGTACCCTTTCTTTCTTTTTCTTGCCCTTCTCCCACGGACGATGACCGGTGCGGTATTTGCTTCTGTCAGTCAGTCAGTCAGTCAATAAGTTCTGCCACCCCCCTCGATCGGGGAAAGATCCACTCGGTTACACCTCCCCTCCGCCGCTGCGTTCCTCATCGTCCTATCAGATCAACGGGTCTACAATACAAAGCCCGGCACCTTCCATCCACGAAATCAAATGAAATCCATGGAAAGACGAAAAAAAAAAGCAATCCATCACCAATTTCGTTAAGTGCGTGTTATTTTCTTTCTTCTTTAGTAATACCAACTCGCAGCCATCATCAAATGGACCCTATCACACTCCCACACCCAACGCCGCCGCTGTACTCGAGTACTCTTGTCTACTGGATTTGGACTGTATTGTAACTTATCCCATGCCACCTCCGCTTTTTTCTCAAATACCCTTTTACACCCTCCTCTCCCCTTCTTCCTCCTCCATCCACCTCGCCCTGAAATACTGAGATAAGCTTTTTCTCCCCTGCTTCTCTTGGGAGTTTTTTTTCTTCTTCTCCCCCTCCTCCCTTTCGCGACCTTTGGTTCCGACCAAATGAGAAGAAGAGCTTGAAAGAGGAAGAGGACCAAGAAGGAAAAAAGGGTTGAATCATTTCTCGGCGCGTGCGATATTGAAGGATGCATCGGGTACGGGCATGGCTGTTATCGGTCTTGGGAATACTATGGGTATTGATGTGCGGGAGAGGAGGATTGGTGAACGGCCACTTCACCGTTATATATCCTCAGCAGAGGGGATTTTCTTATGATACTCAATTTCAGTTTCCTTGTAAATTCCCCCTTTCGTCTAGCTCCGTTAATGTTTGACTATTAAACTGATCCATTCCACAGGTGGAGGTAATGAAGATACCCCCCCCCGCCCTCTCTCACCGCGCGGAGTCTCCCCGCAAATAAGTAAAAAGGCCGATCTCATAATGAATAAAAACCAAAACAGGCAGCCCCCCGACAACAAACCGCTCCCAATGGCCCACCAACGGCGGCGCCCTGTCCTTCATCCCCATCCACGCATTCGGCTTGACAACGATTAACATCGCGCTCGGCTCCAACATCGATGAAAAGATACTCTCGAACCCATACAACGTCCCCATGGTACCGCTATTCAACCAGACGGGCGCCAACAGCACCTTCTGCCTTCCGAAGATCAAGATCCCGAAGAAGATCGCGGGGGATGTGGATGATGGTATCAACGCTACCATTCAGGTTATACAGTTGACCGGGACGGGGGCCGCCTTGTACTCTGTATGTTGCTTCCCCTGTTGGATGGGTAGCCGGATCAACAGAACTAACCGCGAGGCGGGGGGAGGAATAAAGTGCATCGACATCACTTTCTCCGACAAGGAAGCGGATCGCTTCGGCGCTCCCGCGGTATGGGATAAGTACTGCGTTAACGGGACAGGGATGGGAGGGTATAGACTTGGTGATAAGGATCCTTCAAGGTCAAACGCTACCGCTGTCCAGAGCGCCGCTTCCTCCCCCGCGAGGTTCGCGGGTTCAACCGCAACATCGTCCCTAACCTTACCACTCTTAACCGTCATGTGGTTCTACGTTCTCGGTTTTTCAGACATGATTTGAAACGAAAATGTCCCTTTGTTTGAGTCACGAGTTGTATAAAAAAAAAAAATTTAATTTCGTTCTTATCCCTTGTAAGAATTAGTGGAGGCAATTTCAATTCAAGCCTTTTCGAACCCCCACAGCTCGCAGCACCACTATCACAGCCCACCACCACCACCGTATCCAGTGATGGGAGTCGGTAAATTTTCTTTATACGAGATGCCCAAGATTGTTTTGTCCAGAACCACCGCCACCACCACCACCACCACCACCCACCACCATACGGGCCCAGATCCTTTTTATATTTTTTAGCCTTCGGATACCGAACTCGAGCACTTGGTCGTATACAAGTAGCGAGACGCTATCAGTGAGGAAGGGAGATGATGGAATGAGCGTATAACAATTGTAGCTCCGGGAACTAAAATAATTGTAGGTGCCAGCAAAAGAGGAGAGGATTAGTCTAGTGGGTGGAATATTCCAGCCAACAAGAATAAAGTAAGCCTCTGATTTGTCCAGCACAGAAATGCGTTGTTTTGTTTTCGAGTGCAAGAATCTGGAGGGGTTGCTTAGCGCCGTTGCCAGGAGTTACCTTACCCAAATATTACTTGTATCATACCCTATTCTACTGCCAATTTCCAAAGTATGATATTATGATACATATCCAAACACCTTGGCACCCTTTTGCCTGACTTGGCGTCAAGGTGTCCGGATCCTTTCAAAATCGGCTACGGTGGTATGATATGATACTTATGATATCTATATATGTCCGATGATCTGATTAGATTCTTTCCGTCGCGTCGACCTCTGTCCGTTTCAGAGCGAACCCACCCTAAGTTCTTCTNGAAGTACAGTACTGTGGTTTGGAAAACGGGGAAGAAGAAAAAAAAGGGGGGGAGGGATCCGGTGTGGTTGTTGAAGCCAAGTTTTTCCTTTCTTCCAATTACAAGTATCATACTCGAGTACTGGTACCGGTACGGTAACTCGCCCGCCGTATAGTTATGCGATGGGTTTGGTTTGGGTGGGTGGTGTTCGCCCGCCCCCCCCCTCTTTCCATTCTGCTGTGCTGTCCTGTGTATCCTAATGGTGATGGTCGATACTATGATACCGTACCGTATCGTACCGGTATTCTTTATTTTTTGGTTTTCAAACCCCCGCGCTCGTCATACCCCAATACCGGTAGCTATACCCTACTATGATATATCAGGTGTTTATTTTCAAACCGGCTTAGTTCTCAACGCTCGAATAGGGTAATTCGGAGGTGAGAATGAATATCATAGGTTATTATAGGTAGTAAGCATCCCCTCTGCTCACCCTGACCAAAGGAGAAGGCGGTACTCGAAGTGCGGTAGGGTGGGAGGACTACTGGTAATTAGGTCAGGGGTGGTGAAAATCGATATTCTTCAAAGTAACGTGTCACGACTCACGAGTAATGGTAGCGCAATACGTGCATTTTACGACGTAGCTATTTTTGCTGCTGCTGCTGCTACTACTACTACTACTACTACTACTACTACTCCACAGCTAATATTCCTCTTACTGCCTTCCTGAGGGTTTGGTTGGGTGGGGGGGTTGTTTTGTTTTCTAGGTAACTGTGGGATTTCCCTTTGCTTTGGACTTGCCTGTCCAAGTATTAAGAAGTAAGCCGTTTTGGGGGGTAGGGTGCGGTACCGGTACTACATGTATTGCGCATTTCTTCCGGGACTTGCCGAACTGGGCCTTATTTTTATTTTTTACCCCCTCCCAAGTCACCATGGCTTCTAGAACCAATATTTGGCAGGGGCATTCGGGCACAAGAGATAGCAATAATCATCTAATCTAGAAACCCCACACATCTACTAATGCTATCAGAAGAGAAGGTGGAGAAGAAAAAAATTTGTATTTTTTTTTAACTAAAAATTTTAACCCAAGATTAAGGAAAAAACTAATCGACACCCCCGCCAACAGCTTTGCTATCCTCGGGCTCCTCAAAAGTGTTCGGTGGGACCTCGTACAACCTAAGCACGGGTCTATTGGGGTCTTTGACAAGTACATACTTGCCCTCGGGCATGTGCATGCACATGTCAACAATGGTGCGAACGATACCCCATCCATTAGAGAGGTTGAGATTCATCTGGTTAGCGAATTCGCGGGGTTTGTACCCCACGACACCGAGGATTACGTGACGGTTATGATCCTTGGGATTTGCACGAGAGACGAACCTGCGGGAGGGTTTGTTAGGAATGTGTCACTGATAATGGAGAGGGGGGGAAGGGAGATATTACCCCAACTTCATCATATCTGCTTTTGCAAGGATGGCCTGGGCAGTCCAGCGGGCGAGCTTGCAGGAGTTGTTCTTCATCTCCGTCGCCACCACTGCGCCTCGCTGGGAAGAGAGCTTTGTACGCCAGTCGAGTGCCCCTCCGCTTCCCTGCGCACGTCCGTCGAACTCGTTCAGCGCCTTGACGGTGAGGAAGACGTCCTCTCCGCTAGGAGTCTTCATGACGGCATCCAGCTCTGCCCTCACGATAAGGTGCACCGGCTCCTCTTCGTTTAGAGACAAATCGAAACGCCGGTATTTGTAGGCCTTGGAGCCAAGTGGCTCCGTGTCCTCCTCGTTGTAGAAAGGATTGGGGCTCTCAAAGTCGTACTTTGACTCCTCGTTCACTGTTTGGATAGCGAAATTTTGGTTGATGAAAGTGGCCTCCATAGAGAGTGCATGTGGCGCGTTGATGGAATCCTTATTTCCTTCGCTAGCCTCCAGCGGTGGATCCGCAGCATTCTCATTGACCGAGACAAAGTCTAGTTGGCTACTCTCCCGCTTGTCGAAGAAAAGCTTCTTGCCTTCACGAACAATCACAATGTCCCAGGGGTAAACGGACCGAGGAGCACACATTAGCATCGACAATACAGAGTCTGTAGCGAATATTGTCGCCTCATCCTTCTCCGCAAGTTGCTGAATCACAGGATCCTCGGTCGTAGTCGGGTTGAATACCACTCGGTCTTGGACAACGAGTTTGCGCTCGGCAGGCTTGGTAACAGCAGCTCGGTCGTAGCTGCGGTCGTAGTAGTATAAGAACCCATAGTTGTCCACGTCCTCACCATCGTCAGTCTCAAGATTGAGCTTGGCCAGGCGGTTGAAATCGATTTCCTCGAGCATTTTCCATTCAGGCTTGACAACAACCGAGGCATCACGGTTGCGCTGCGGCTTGTCGTAGTCTTTCCAGCCGAAACGGCGACCCCGACCTCCCCTTCCACCACGATTGTCGAAACGGCCTTGATCCCTACCACTACGGTCGCCAGCTCTCTGGAAAGCGCCTCCAGGTCCACCGGCTGCACCTCCACGTCCTCCGCGTGCAGCACCCCGACCGCGGCCACGGAAAGTTGTCATGCGGCCACCGAAACTTGTGCGAGTCTTTGTGCTGGTGCGTTGATTATCAACCACGGAGAAGGAAGCTTCATCCTCAGCATGTTGATAAGAGAATAAACTTGACGTTCCGGCTCCGTATACTTGCTGATCTATGCCACAATGTTAGTGTACCGCATACCTCAAACATTGGGGGAAACATTTACCTCTGTAATTTCTGTTGTAGCCTTGTCTTCCACCCCTCTGATCCCGCCCATCCTTTCCACCGTCTGTTGTCCAATCCGCCATGCGACCGAGTTTGTCCCCCTTTGAGTAAGGAGCGTAGGGAACTTCATTCAGCGCTGATTCGATAGAGAGCGGAGGTCCCCAACCGTTTTCGTGCTCTGGGAGAGCCGCTATTAAGGCGTTCAATTCTAGCGGAGCCATATTTGCTGTCTGGATAGATCCAGAACAAAAAATTATATACTGGCTATAAATCGACGATTACTGGCTGATGACAGGTCGTTGAAGTTGATTGCGGAGGGATGTTTGTGTGGGGCAACTTTTCCTCGATTCTTTCGTGGGCGTTTTCGTTGACGGGGCACGAAGCGAAACCAAAGTCACAACCATGTTTTTTCCTTTTTCAAAAATGGATATATCCCTTGAGTTAATCCTTTAATAAGTATTTCTATAGAACTAACCGAAGATATCTACGAGATTGAGCCGTTCTGGCCACCTTCAATACATTTACAAAGTTTCACCTACTATCAATATCAAAACCTCCTCAGCCTCCAGCCCCCCCAAAATCCCGTCGACATCACAAAATGGTCGTCAAGATCCGTCTGGCACGCTTCGGTCGTCGACATGCACCGGTTTACAACATCGTCGTCGCACATGCTCGGTATCTTCTGCTCCTTCAGCTATCCCCCGATGCACTTCATTCAGCTGATATTTATAGGTCTGCGCAAACGAATAGGCCGATAGAAGTAATCGGCACCTACAACCCCATTCCAGTCCCACCAGTCGACGGCATAGGAAAGGGCACAAAACATATTGAATTAGATACTGCGCGAGCGAAATACTGGCTAGGTACTGGAGCGCAACCTTCGGATCCTGTGTGGCGATTATTATCCATGGTAAGTCGTGTCGGGGGAATCAAGCTCGCGGTTTGAAGATCGAGGATAGGACCTAATGAAGCGGGCAGTTTGGATTATTGGAGCCTAAGTGGTCGGTCGCAAGGTTACAGAGCAAAGCGGGCAAAAGTGCGGTCAAACCGAAGGAACCAAGGAATGTGGAGGATGTGACAAAGTCCATCCAGGGAAATATCGGGATTGGAGAGCCTGGAGCAACTGCGAAGGAAACTTAAGGTCTTTGTGATATATTTGGGACGAATTGTACAATATTTTTCCGGGTTGTCGTGGGCGTCTATAAGGGAGTGAACGCATCGGATATTTCTGCGAGTCTGTCGGGGGGCGGTCTGCAGTGGATGAGATAGTTATTCTTGGGGGGACTCCGTATCTCGATAGACGGAGGATCCAAAGGGTGTCTATAAATGGATAAGAAGTTGGTGGAGCATGCCCGTTAGACTCGAGAGCTCTACTGCCCCGTACGGTAACAGACATCCACCAACTGGTGAATGGCATAGTCTTTGGTTCATCTACCAGTACTGCCTGTTTAAAGTCGAATCAATTTTTGTAACGCGGATACTCACTCTTGACAAGCCCGTGTCCTCATCTTGAAAATAGTTCACTCCCCCGGTGAAACCTGTAAGTTACCTGCGATACGTTAGGATGTCCGTTATTGTTACGGGTGCAGCGAGCCCGCTATACTTCTCTTAGAGAGTTTCTCGAGTGATTCTTAGTGATGTAATGCGGCCCAAAGCGCCAAGCTCTCACGACTGTACTCGTGCTCGCGAGACTAACGACCCCACCACCGTAACATATCCTCCTCATTCGCCGAGTTTATTTTTCTTTCAACCAGAAAAACACGCCCTGTCTTCTCTCGGTCCCGCCGAAACCGTCAACCCGATCAAGGATACACATTGCCACTACCCTCACATCTCTTACCTTCGAATTCTTCTCGAGAGCTTTGCCGTGGATAATAATGGCGAGCTCGGCGCCCATCGGCGAATCCTCGCAGACAGGCTCATCCTCTTCCGCTCCTGAGTCCTCCCCTAGAGCTTCAAGAGATGGTCCCCCACTAGCGATCATTTGCGTTGGCATGGCCGGTATTACCTCCTCCGCTTCCAATCGCAGTGCGTGAAGCATGAAACTAACGAACCTCCTCAGGCTCAGGAAAAACTACCTTCATGCAACGCCTGAACGCCCATCTCCACGCCCAGAAACAGCCGCCATACATAATCAACCTTGATCCCGCTGTAAAAACCGTTCCCTTCGCCCGGAATATTGACATCCGCGACAGCGTCAACTACAAGGAGGTGATGAAGCAGTACAACCTCGGCCCCAACGGCGGGATCATGACATGTCTGAACCTCTTCGCGACCAAGGTCGACCAGGTGATTGGCATTCTTGAGAAGCGTTCATCCTCCATAAATTCCATCCTCGTGGACACGCCGGGCCAGATCGAGTGCTTTGTCTGGAGCGCTAGCGGAGCGATTATTACCGATGCGATCGCTTCGGGCTTCCCTACTGTTATCGCCTACCTGATTGATACGCCCCGGACTAAAGCTCCCGCAACCTTCATGAGTAATATGCTCTACGCTTGCAGCATTCTCTACAAGACGAAATTGCCGATGATTCTGGTGTTCAACAAGACGGATGCGCAGGATGCGGGGTTTGCGGAGGAGTGGATGACGGATTTTGAGGCCTTTCAAAAAGCGCTGCAGGAAGAGGAGGGGAATGACGATGGCGTTGGAGGGAGCGGGTATATGGCTAGCTTGTTGAACTCTATGAGTCTTATGCTTGACGAGTTTTATAAGCATTTGGATTTGGTGGCGGTTAGCGCTATGACGGGCGCTGGGATAGATGACTTTATGAAGGCTGTTGAGGGAAAGTGTTTGGAGTACGAGAAGGATTACAAGCCAGAGATGGAGAAGGCTAGGAAACGTAGGGAGGAACAGAAGCTTGAGGAGAAGGAGAAGGAACTCGGAAAGTTGATGAAGGGTGTTGAAGTTAGTGGCAGTGGAAAGAAGGAAGAGCCAACGGTCATGAGCGATATCGAGTCGAGTGATGAAGAAGCGGGACAGGGCATTCTGGAAAGGGACGAAGATGAGGAAATGCTGGATGAGGAGGGGTTGCAAGAAAAGTACAAGCGGGTAGGGAAACAAATCGAGCCGGGGACTGACCCACTCCTCGATGCGAGTTTGAAACGCTACCTCCGTGCTAGCAGTTAGATATTCAAAATCATAATTTGCTCAATGTAGCTTAATAAAAATTCTTGTATCATACCATAGCTCATGACATCCCCAAATCCTGGTATTTACTTTAGAAACCAAAAGAAAAAAAGACCACCGTATCAACCATGTGTATTCCAGAACGCCGAAATAGAACTGAAAATGAGAAAGGTGCAACAAAAACTCCAGTTCTTATGCCAACATCGGTTCCATCCCTTCTCTCGTCGCCTCTCTCCTAGCCTTTGCGCGCTCCTTCGCTCGTTTGGCTTTCTTTTCCGCTTCCATTTCACCTCTTTCCTCCTCCCCTTCCTCTTGCGCCTCTGGCGATACTGGAACCGTGCTCGGGGCATCGGGCATAGCAGGTACCGTTCTCAGACCGAGAACCTATGCAACGAAGGGAGAGAAAAAAAAGGAAATTAGCATCAGCCGCGCTTGGGGAAGAGTAACAGATAACAATAACAATACTAACCTCCCTCTCCAACGACTCAAGTTCATCCTCCACCGCATCCTCCTCCTCATTCGTCATGGCCCCAGCCAACAAATTGCTAACCTCCCTCTGATACGCCCTAGCCTCGTCCGTCTCCTCAATCAACCTCTCGACCGCCTCCAGCGACATCTCCTTATGTATCTCTTTAAGCACCTGATTCCCCTGCTGCAGCCCGTACAACACTGCTTTCTCCACTAGCGAAAACTCAATGGTCGACGTCTAAGGAACCTCTTCATATTAGCTCCCCCCCCCCTTTCCAAATTACCAATCCCGAAGGGGCGGGTTGCGTTACCAGTTTTTCCAAAGCTTCGAGTTGAGCATCTGTTTTTACGAGTAGTTGTTCTTGGTATTTCTACCTCCGGAGCGCGAGAAGGGCACGGGGTTTGTCGTCCCGTGCGAGACATTCCTTCGCGATCTCGTGCTCGCGGGTCAGGATTGTTTGGATCTTCTTTTGGTAGATGTGGAGCTTGTCGCGTTGGAGCTTCATGTTTAGGATTGCTCTGCCCCTCGTGTTAGAATCATTTGTGAATCGTGGAGCTGGGGTGGGGGAAGATGGACCGGTCTTGAGCTGTTATGCGGGAGGAGGAGTTTCCCATAGTAGAGTTTGTATATGTGAGTGGGTAGGTGTTTTGGAGTTGGGTGTTTGTTTTTTCTTTTTTGGTGGGAGGACGTGAAGGGAGGAAGGATTCCGAAGGAAGACGCGCTGCGGTAGTCGATGAGGTTCCTGATTTCTTGCTGGTGAGTCTCGGAGATTGCCGGGGGTGGACGGGCCAAATCACGTGTTTCTACGTCACGCAGGTACTACGACTTATCGCAGAAAGATATTACAGTACAGGAATGCTTAGATTCGTGGGATTAATGCTGCTGACTTACCGGTATGATACGATACTTGACCGTGATGTGACCGTGCTTGTACTCGAGTATGGTAGAGTACTCGTACGGTACGAGTAAAGTCTACAGTAGATAAGAAGTGATTTTTCCAACACTGTAAGAACTGGTCGCCCTGTTAAGTTAACCTGGACCAACTTCCTTACCGTAATCTATGAGACCTATATTCACCCCGTCACTCGCTTCTGAGCCCACCGGTAGACTCTCTCTATCATATCATATGATACCAGTGAAACCCCCCGCCCCAAAGCCTCAGAAACTCCTTCACGGACCTCGGAGAACACCCCCAGCATCCCATGAGATAGCCGTTATCAAGGATCAGGGTCAGAACAGTATGATACAACATGTAATGAGCAACCTTACTCGGGGACTCGGGGCTATCTTGTACTAATCCTTGCTGTTGGTACAAGCAGAAGGCCCTTCTGCTTTCCGACCAGATTTTTCGAACTTTCATACTACTGCAGAGTAACTTTACCAGGATCGGATCAGAATCGATTGGCGGGTGTAGCAGATTGTCGGTGGAATTAGAAGGGCTACGACTCAGAATGTGTTCGGAGTGGTGCTTGGGTGGGGGTCTACTGGTAGGAAGAGGTTGTGAATTTGCGAGTGGGGTGGTGTGAAGAGGTTCTTAGTGGTTGTTTTGGGGCATTGTTAGTATGGTGTTTCGGTATCTGTGGGTATAAGTAACGCGGGGGGATGACGTTGTACTTTGGGGGGGATCGAATACTGGCACGGTATTATATATTGGAAAGGGTAATTGAGGGTGGAGTGCTGCGGCCGGTAGAGTATTTGAGAGAGAGTATTGTTACTAGACAGATGGAGTTTTGTTTGCTTGCGGGGATTTCGTGAAGAGGGGGTCAACTTTTGTCTACCGAGATATCGCACTCTAGCCGACTAGCAGCGGCAGATACTTTTTACAATCCCCCCATTCTCCCTTGCACCCTCCTTCAATAGCAATTACACCACCACCGCCGCCGCCATCCCGACTCTATCCATCCCCTCGACATCCTCCTCCATCATCTCCTCCATCTCCCTGAGAGTATAATCGACCAGATAACTCTCATCAACTAACTCCTCTACCTTCCTGTAATGCCTCGTCGTATAGCTCAAGATAGCCTCCCACCCCGTTAAATCTACCTTCAACCCCAACAACCTCTGCGCACCATACTTCCTAAACACAACATGCATAATCCTCTGCGCGACCGCAGCAGTCTTGGCATTTGTGTTCCAGTCTCTGATTCTGAGCATCAAGATAGACAACTGCTCGTTAGCAAGGTTTCCAATGACTTCATCTACCGCTAGCAGGCCGCTTATCGAGCCTTCCTCTGCTGGCGAGGTTTTGACTACTGCGGTGAAGAGGTTTAGCAGACGGCCGGGGTGGTTTAGTGTGAGAGCGAGAGTGATTGCGGCGCGGTAGTCGGCGTTGTGAATGTGGTTTTGGAGAGCTTGTTCTTGTTCGATTTGCGCCTCCTCCTCTTTCGCAGTGGTTTCGGCGATTTCGGTGGTTACGTCGGTCCAGAATGTTACTACTGAGTCGCCACCGCCAGAGACGAGGACTTGGTCGTCGGGGCGCACAGCGAGAGCCCAGACCTGATTTAATATTGCTAGTTAGTTATGTTCGTAATGAGGGGAGGTGAGAGGGGGGGGAGGTGGGCACTTTGTCTTCGTGATTGTCCAAGGTAGTATTGCATTCACCACTCTTGACGTCCCAGACCTTTACAAGGCCGTCGCCGCCGGAACTGACGACTTGTAAGCCGCCCGTTAGCCACACTGTTTTTAAAACGCTGTTGGTGTGCCCTTCGAACGTCTTTAGGCAGCTGTAATCTGTCAAACTCCAGAGTTTTACTGTTCTATCTCCGCTTCCGGTGACTACCATTCTGCCGCCCTTAGTTCCCTCTATACCACCGACCACCGCCGCCGTGATCGAGTACGGAGCAAACTTCACAGACCACACGCCTCGGCGATGACCACGTAGAACACCAATCACCTCCCCTTCCTCCAGCGACCAAATCTTCACTGTGCGATCTTGAGATGCCGAGGCGAACATACTGTCGTCGGGTGATGTGTCGATCGCATTTATGTCCTTATCATGCGCCTTTTTAGTATACGTCGCCTTGCTTTTCCCAACCTGCCACATCTTAATTGTGCGGTCCTGGCTCCCTGTTACCATAAACTTTGGCGCGGAGAATTTCCTACCGGCCTCACTCTCTGCTGGTGGGGCTTTTCTCGGGAGTGCGATAGCGCCGATACTCTCGGCATGCCCGGTATAGCGTGAGTGACATGTGAAGGAATTGTTCTTGTCGTCTATATGCCAGAGCCGCGCTTCGTTGTCTTTCCCACCGGTAGCGAGCCAGTATCCAGACCAATCACGATCTAGGCAGATTACGATATCGCTGTGGCCGTAGAGGACGCCAGCGTCGCTGAATGAATTGCTGATGGAGAGGACACGGACGTCTTCGGAGTTTGTCGCCAGGGCTATAAGAGAGGAGGTTGGCGTTAGGTATTGGAGATCGATGATTTCGTCATGGTGGCCGGAGATGCGGCGAATTACTGGGAGATTTGTTGAGTTTGGGGTTGGGAGTTTCAAGCTGTGGGTGAGAAGGGTCTGATCGTTATGAACCGATATTAAGGAATTGAGGGAGGGATTGTATCTAGGATTGTTAGTGAAGTGTGAAAAGCTGGAGGGTAGGGTATTACAAACAAAATATCTACAATTCCCTCCGCGCCTCTCTCTTCATCCTCGTCTTCGGCTTGGGTAATTTCTTTTCCACCAGATAAGTCCCACAACCGAATTCTATTCTTTTTGCCTCCCATGTATAGCACCTGTCCCTCAACCCCCTCTAGATTAACTGTTCCAGTCGGTAGAATGCCCACAGTCTCCAACTCCTCCAAGACCGGAATAGTCCCCTTCAGTTTCAGCCTCTTCGCATCCCAAACACACACAACCTGATCTCGGCTTCCGCTGACCAACGTCCTGCCATCCCGAGACCAATCCAACCCCCGAACAACACTGACATGACTCTCCAACGCTGCAATGCACTTACTAGTTTCCAAATCCCAGACTCTGACGATAGCATCATCCGCGCCCGTAGCTAACCGCCACCCGATAACTTCTGGGTCTGTTGTCTCCTTGCTGCTCTTCCGACCATTTCGCTCATTACGCACGACATTCTCCGGCCTGTAGAATTTCATCGCAGAAATAACACCACCATGGCCCCGCAGGTTGTGAGTTACGAAGCCGCCTTTAATGTCCCAGACTTTGACCAGGCCGTCGGCGCCTCCGGTCGCGAGGAGTGTTCCCGTCGAGTCAGTTTCCGCGACAATTACCGGTGCGGTGTGCGCCTTGACGGAGCGCAAGAGAGTAGGCTTTACGTTGACAGTGTTCTCGCCGTACGTCGGGCTTAAGCTGTAAATGCGCATAGAGTAGCTGCGTGAGCAAATAATCAAATGTGAAGCGCCCGGCGTTACTGCGGTTCTCCATTAGCACCCTGCCTTTATCTCTCCAATGTCTGGATAAAACCTACAAGCTAGCGTAGTGACGGGCTCCATATCCTATTGTTTCATTTAGTACCGTCGGCTGTCAATTGCGTATAGGGGATTGGAGGCAAACATACACCCTCAAGTCTAGCCAGCTCCTCCCCCGTCTCGAAATTGGTAATAAGCACATCCTCGTCAAGCGTAGTTGTCAATATTCTTCCACTTTGGTCAAGAGCGACTTTTCCGCCGGTGTAGAAGGGTTGAATGATCTTTTCGGGGCGGAAATATGTTTTTAGTAACATTTTGGTGGAGTCGAATTAAGGTTTTCAAAGGAAAGTTGGTGGGGAGAAAAAGTATTGTTGGATGGGAGGGTAACCTGGGTGCTGATATAACTAGAGTTAGATAATCCAGGTTACCAGTACCACTACCGATAGTGCGGCTAACGCTGTTTAGAATCACGATTGATTATCATTGACACTGCGGTTCGAGTAGTATGATATGAACAAAAAGTACAACTCATTGTTAATTCCCTAGCCATGAGTAGATAGCTGTTGGGAGACCGGGGCCTAAAATATTGGACAACGGAAATGCAACGAGAGGGGTGAGTCATGATCACAAAATATCGGATGGGAGGGAGCTAAAAAAAAGTATTGAGTGTGAGATTGTAACTGATTGCACAAACTGATAGGTGAAAGGAAATAAAAGACAAAATGATTTTGACCCTAGGAATAGTTCCCCGAGCGCCGAGGCACTGGAAGCTTAGAGAAGTGTTGAATGAAACCTAAGAGCCACAGCAATCTGTTTGCAATTAATCTATTAATACTCATCTGCCAGTTGAAGTGGGTTCTAGATTCTGAAGTTCGATATTAATAATTCCTAATTCTCGATATACCTTCCTCTGTTACTTTTGCATCGCTAATAATGAGAAAAAGGAGGATTAAGAAGCGAGAGAGGGCGAAGGCTTGAAGGAATAAAAGGAAATGGGTGAAAAAAGAATGTGGGTAAGAGGGGAGTATCAGATATGATACAATCATGAAAATCTCTTATAAGTTTTTCAGATCTGAGCCCTCCTTCCTCGACTTGGATGCCTGGAACCCAAAAATCCACGACAATTACCCTTGCTTCTACCCCTTCTGCCTTTGCCGCGGTTACCGCACGACCTCTTCCGATGTTCAACAACAGTCCTCCCCATCCTCCATCTCATCCACCTCATCCTCATCCTCATCACCATCACCATCCCCCTCACCACTGTCCTCCTCCTCGTTCGCATAGCTCGTAGATGGGACTACCTGTTTATTTGCCCACTTCTTATGCTCTTTCCTCAAGGTTGCAAGACCCTCTTTCGTAAGACTACCGATATAGTCCCCAAGACACTCCACTTTGATTATTTGTTGAATTTCTAAGAAGAACAAACTGAACCCAGTGAATATATTGCGCGCATCGTCCGCAAGATGGACCACTGGTCTTTCGAACTCACTTCTCGTTGGTGAAATGGGTAGAAAACTCCCAGCTGTGTCTTCTGTCACTCCTTGCCAGGTCTTTTTCTCCCTGGTGGTAGAGCACCTGCTAACTTAGCCTTTTTGTCTAAAAAGTAAGGGTAGTAGTGTCCAACTTACATTGCAAGGGCAGAGCCGGATTCCAAAATTTCAACAATCACCCAAGGGCGACTCTTCCTACACTTATTCCTCGTGCCAACGTTGATTGCGCCTAGCCTCTCCTGCTGGGACCTACTGAGTACAACATGAACACGAGATGAGAAGAACAGCTGCCCCGGACAGGGAGGCACTGGAGGCGGAATCCGTTCTTTTGATCGGGGCTTGGAAGGGGCCTTGGGATACTCTTCCCCGTATTCGTTACCACTCAGGGATCCCTCCGAACTGGTATCCGCCATGTCAACCAATTCTTCCACTTCTGCCCCAACTGCGATTGCTAACTCCGACATCCTTTGCCCTACTGTGACCTCTTGCCGACTTTACTCGAAAAACTTAGCTTGGTGAAAAAGACGTTGATCTGAGGGAGGTAGTTAGGATTAGAAACCTACTTCCTATGGACGGGGGTGGTGGTTGTTTTCACAAGGGTTTGGGGTGTTGAATAATAATTTTCCTTTTCTTGCAGAGAGTTGTAGGTGGTGGTATGCGTTGGTGGTAGGATGTTGGGTAAGGCAAGAAATTTTGGAGGGAGAATGGGAAAATAAATAAATAGAGTCCCACGGCAGGCACGGAATAGGATTATTCAAGATTTGAGTGAGCTGCTTGTAAAACGACGGGGACCTTCTCACACGCCGGTAGAGAGAGAGTTGAAAACCCTTCGGTATGATGTTTCGTGTTCATGGGTAAACTTTGGACCCCCGAGTGAGAGGTTATGCATGAAAGACCGGATGGGATGTCTCGGATCCTACGGGAGGGAACGCCGACCGTATCGCGAAACGATAGTAGCCAGTTTCAAAGTTCGGGAGCATGTCTCAGTTATTTATCAAGACAGGATTTGGGCCGAGTGTCTTTCTACCCGTAGTCCGTCTCTGCGGCTTTCCTTTGGATGTAGCGAAGGTCTATTCACATAAATAGCGCTGTAGCCCATTGTGCTCTTCATATGCCACCGCAAGCATAAGGTGTGTGCTACTACTCGCTCTTCAAGAAATGCCTGTATCCCTAGGCTTAATTCCAATCTTGTTAGCCTACCCAATAGAGCGCTACTATTAAATCCCTGCTACCTCTGACTCTTCAGCCTCTTTGCCCCACTGCTCCCCCCCCNCATCACCTATCATTTCCTTAATGGATCAGAGGAAGTGTCCGGCACATCTTTGCGTTCCATCTGCCGTTCTTCTGTTCACAATCTCTTATTTATTTATTTATTTTACATTATTACACCTTGAACTTCACCCTCCGTGAGATTCTGGGTTATTCCATAGGGCTGTCCTATAGGAAAATATGATCTCTGAATGAATGGAGCCCTGTGACCCTGGTGAGAGCCTCCCGCGATTTCTTTCCAGGGGGGCAATCCATGGTGAGCGGGAAATAGCGAAGCCCGTTATTATGGCGAGAGATATGGGATCTGGGTACGATGGAAGTTGGAGGACCCTCTGGTTCTGTCATGAATTTAACTCTGATAGGAATTGATCGGATATCGACTAATGAATAGGTTATGGTTGCTTGGGCTCCTTCAGCTGACTAGATGTCCCATCTCGTGAGATGAAAGAAGGGTGAGATTCCCACCATGAGCAAGGATTTCTGCCCAGGTAATCTAAAGGGCTTATTTTCTCTACAAATGCAATGAATTCCCACAAACTTTTATCCTATGATACTTTACACAAAATCTGAAATAATCCCCAACCGAACCCTCGCTAAGCATAAACTTAACGCGGAAAAAACTCAACGAGGTATACCGCGGGGCCCACTTAGCTAAAGTGGATACCCTGCTGATTGAAAGCGTACAATAGTTTGAGAAAATCTGCCTCATCGCACTTTCCCGCCCGCTTCTCTCTGAGCTCCGTCTCTGCTAGCACGGTTTCAACCAGCCCTTTCACTTTTTCTCCAACCCTGGAGCGACTGCGCCTGCCGGCTTTGATCTTCAATTTCTTGACGGCACCCATCCCATCCTCGTCAACTTCCATCTCAACTTCCTCCCCCGTGCCAATCGCATCAGCCTCGCTGTCATCACCTTCCAGCTTGACATTATTGGCTGCACACCAAGTCCTGTAGTTCCTCTCCACCAGTTCCATGACGGCTCTGGACTTGAATCCCGCAGCAATCGTCTTATTCTTCCTAACAAACACAACCCTCAACAGCCCATCCCATTCGTCATAAGAAATTGGCGGTCTGGGGTTTTTGGGCTCAATCCTGATGACAGATGACTCCACCTGGGGTGGGGGCTTGAAATTGTTCTTCCCAACCTTCATGATATGCGTACATTTCGCCCACATCTGGGCATTGACGCTCAGCCGGCAATAGAGCGCATCGCCGGGACGCGCTACCACGCGCATCGCGAACTCCCGCTGGAACATGAGGACGCAGGTCCTTGGGGCAGGAGATAGCGTGAGCAGCTTGAAGACCAGCGGCGATGAAATCTGGTAGGGCGTGTTGGATATGCAAACGTCGAAATAGGGGAGTTCGGTTTTTATGACATCGCCTAGGAGGATTTCCAGGCGGTTTTGCTCCGGTGTGCCTTGCACACGCTTCGTGAGCTCCGCAGCCATACGGGGGTCCATCTCTACCGCGATAACCTTCCGCGCTTGATCCAAAATCTTGACGGTGAGGTTGCCCGTTCCCGGGCCAACTTCCAGGACAACCTACAAAAGTCAGTAAAATTTTGCGGCCGGTGAGAAATTTTTTTCTCCGGTCGAATGAGTTACATCAGATTGCTTGAGGCCAGCCTTGTCCACGATTGCCTGAGCCACACCTGGGTTTTTAAGGATATGCTGTCCAAGGTCCGTGTTCATGCAGAAGACATTGTTAACGGCTTTCGAAGTTGCTTCTTTTGCCGCAGTGTTCGGGCGAGAGTATGGGGAATTTCCCACTGGGCGAGGTTGTTTTCTGGCTTTCGGCATTGTTGTTTGATTGTCGAAGTGAGATTGCCAGATTTGTGGCGAGTGAACCCTAAAAATTCAGTGGTGAGGCTGCTGCCACTGCCAAGCATTGGCGGTCCGCCACGTTAGTGCGGTTAGCGAGCTTAAGCCCCGCTGTCAAGCCCTGCAGAAATTTATGTGAGACATTATGATTGCACCGCCACTGTCAAACAACCGCGAGAAACGTTCCAAAGGTTCTATGGTGGAAAATGAAATCTGCCATGAAAAACAGGTTCTTTTTTTCCCCATTTTCGTTGGCTTACCGGCTCTAACTTCTTCAAATAGAGAAATTACAGCGGGTATTGATTTGAACTGTCAATTCATTACCTGCCCACGAGCTGCCGTCAGCAGTATGGCTCGGTGTCTAGCAAATTAGAAGTGACTGTCACCCACCAACAACAACCTTTCATGTTCCTTCCATCAAGCGCTCCTCTCTCATAGTTTCGGGCCCACTTTACAAACTAACTACACATCACCTAACCTGCACCGCGAGTATGGATCAAGATCGCATCGGGTTCTTACTGAACGATGGCATCGTGCACACTCTACATTTACTCACACGCTCGCGGACTTTCCATGCCAGAAGCCAGCTTCCAGTGAGCCCCTGAGTCGGTAATTTTCTCGATACCCTCAGGATTGTGTACATTCGAAACTTGGGTCCGTGCGATGGAAATCTGACGATATCTGCGTGAAAATTGGAGACTATCTGCTCTATATGCCTAGGTTGGGAAAACTCCAACCGCTAAGCCGGAGGGCCCCGACCCACATCTCCCTGGACCATGTGCTAGGTATCGTACCCTAATGCTATGATAGGGTCTACTTAGAGCCTTGTTTGTCTGAGGGGCGTTTGCCGTAGGGCGGTCTGTGAGGACTTCGATTGAGGCTCTGGGTTCTCAGCGCTCTATTGTTACTATCTAGCTCAGAAGATAGTTCGCGGTTGGTTGGGCTCGCTGGTGCGTCGCGAGCCATTCTTCCAAGGAGAGCGTAGTGGTCATGCTAGACCCGTGACCTTTGAGATACTTGACGTACCCCACCACGTTTATACCTGATAGCCGGTGCAATCGTTTTCTCGACGGTTGGGTTAGCGAACCTCGATAAGGTGGATCAGGCTTTTAGTCAAATTATACACCTCGGGGATACAACCTCCTGACTCACCGATATGCCTCTCCAACAAACCGAATTCACGCAAGTCCGTTGTTCGGGTCGTAAGGTGGTGCAAATCCTCCTATTGTCCCTGAGATTTATCTCCCTTTCTTCTGGCTTTGCAAAAGGTTCATCCCGGCCTTGCGTTTTCACTTCCCACCCGGCCTAAATGCTCTCACGAGACCTCCAATGACTATTCCAAGTCCCCAGACTCACAAGGATTGGCCATTCACACAATGACGCCGTTGATCCTCCACCACCGAAGGACCCAGAACTATCATCCCTCTACCTTTACGGCTCTTCCACCCTAGTAATAGGGCCACTACTATGCATCCACCTTCAAGCCCTTCTCTAGTCTGCCCAAGTGTGTACCTTTCGGCATACTCGGCCTTGCGTCGACGAGTATTTGATGCGCCCGTTATAGCCGATATACCCACAAGGCCCAAGCATAGTCTAACTATCCACCGACCATCAACACTGCCATCGGCCCTGTCTCAACCCAGGGCACAGGAAAAACAGTCAGAACATCTGTTGGAAGGTAAGAACAAAAACAAAAAAAGGATGAAGAGAAAGAAAGAGAGAAAGTGCAAAGGCCGGGACATGCATGTATTAGACCGCACAACCGGGCCTCGTAGAGTGTAACACCTTCCTCAGGCAAATGGATGTCTCCCGTCGCTAAGGCCGCGGGCCGTCCCGAGCCCTGAGACAAGGCTCCGGGAATTACAGATAGTGGTAAGTGTGGATTACGGTAGCTTGGACCTAGCTAATGTTTAGCATTCCCGGTATCATAGGGAAGGGATAATTGGGGTTCTGACATGTATATTTGACTAAGATCGGCATGACAGACGATGAGTGTATGTGATGTGCCGTGAGAACTTATGGTGCTGTGGGGGTGGCGGCTCGGCTCGGCTCATTCTTGTTTCAGCAGCCTTGTTGAGATACGCTCTAGTAGATCTGGTGGAACAGGATTTTAGTCGAGGGGTAGGTGTGTTTGCCGGGGAAACCTACTCCTATCATGTCTTAAACTTCGCAAGAGATACCCAGAGAGTATACTTCCATCCCTATTTTTTGCCACTGCACCTGGGGGATTAAGTTAGAGGGCTCAAAATATATGTCGTCACAGATGAAAATAGAGAGGTGAGTGGGTATGGTGCATCCATTTAGGAAAATAGGTTTGGGTGATTTAGGAAAGGGCAGTGAGAGACACAACCATTATAATGGGCTAAGGGACATGTTTAATTTAGTAGCAGTACCGGTAGTACATCCAAGCAACATGTTTTAAACAACTAAAGAGGGATGGATAGTGGGGGCAGAGCGGATCCAATCCTCGATGACCGAACAACTCAGGACGTTTATTGGTATAGACAAATAAGATGAGAGGTAACTTTTCAAAAGAGAACAAGGTTCAATGAGATAAAGGACTAAGAAATGAATGACTGAACTCAGAAAGAAAAGATAAAGTGGAGGAGGACTTGAGTATCTGTGGTATAGACTAGAGACAAAAGAATAAAGAGAAGAACCAGCTTCCTTATATGCTTCCCATGGTAGAACCTTCTTCTGTAACATATTTCCTTCTCCTGTTGAGCCTTCCAACCATTTCCATTTACCACCATATCCTGCCTGCACATGTCTGTGTTTCCTCCAAGACGAATGACAAGCAACTGTGGGATTGTGAATTCTCGTTCTGAGGATGAAAAAAGGAAAGCAGCTGAGGATCTTGTCCTTCGGTAATAGTAGGTCTCCTTGTATTTCATTTGTAGACAAGCTGGTGTCTGATGTGGTTAATGTTGACATACAGGTTTGGTCTCAGGATGTGTCTGAAGCTAAAGGTGGTGAAACCACTAAGAATGGCTTGTGGTAGTTGTATTAGTACTTGTCCGTGAACTATTTTGCATCCTATGTGATGAGTAGTCCAAAAGGGGAAATATTCAACAACATGGCCCTGATATATTAGGTGCCTAGCCTCCAGTTCAATGCATCTATAATATGGTATTAAAAAAATAAAAGAAACTCTCTCCAGGACTTTTGTTGAGTAATAGAAGGCTTATATTTTTAGATGAACCAGTTGTGGGGTACAGTACAGTACAGTGCCACTAATTTCATGGAAGATCAACATTAACACCCCCACTCCACACCACTATTTGCCCCCGACTCCTATATTCACAAATCTGTACAGGATGCTCCCAGAATTCAAAATTCTCAGTAAGTGATTGAATATCAGGGAAGTGACGGTCTATCATACATAGATTATCCATTTAATTAATGGCGAGATCACATCGAAAGTTGGATACTAAATTAGATAAATGATCCGTGGGGGCCAGAATAGCTAACACAACCCCGAATGATCAGCAGGAAGTGTAAGTCAGCACAGACCTTCCAATGCTCTACCCGTACCGTCAAACGAGGTTTCCAGAGAAATAGCAACGGGGAAATTAGGAGAATCGATCTCTCATTCCCTGATCCTAGTGGAGCGAAGGCTAGAATCGTAGTGTTTCCATGGAAGATATCGAGGCGATGTCTTCGCACCCAATATAACTGTGACTTCACTTTTCCAAGCCTTTGCACGTTTGTCACCCCCCCCCGCCCCCAAAGTTCTCCTCATTCGCTATTCCTTTTCCAAGTTAGATTAGCGGTCAAAATCTCCTTGTCCCATCCCGGATCACCCAATTATTATATACAGTTGCATCCCGTTGCCACGGATGATTAAAGTCCCAAGAATCTGTCTGGGATAGCGGGTTATCCGGGACAACAGGTTAGGCTTTGGTATAAGAAAATTCACAATTCAGGGAGGTTCATCCGGAACGGTGGGGTGCTACTGTACCGGTCCAACACTAGTTTATGGTTTTCCCACATCCCGTCTCGGCGTAGCCTGCTGGGCAGAAAACTGTGGCAAATGTTACGCAGCTCGTATTCTAGCCCTAGACCGATGCGGTATATAAAGTAGTAGTAGTAGTAGTAGTAGTAGTAGTAGAGGCATTACAACTATTTAGGAACGTCACGCTAGTCAAGTGACACAAGCTAGGCTTTCGCACTACGGGAGCGCAAGTGGGTGTTTGGCGCATCACAACTTGATTTCAATATCGCATATTAAAACCTGGATAACTCAGAAGAGTATAGCCACGATTCTGAGATCATATGCGCGCAAAATGGCACCTTGATTTGGCCTTGATTGTAGCTGCAGTTAGTTTACTTTTACTACATGTTACTAATCGCACAGTGCCATTTCATTCTATTTACCTCTCCCAACTGATACACATTTATTTGATCCTACTGATACCCTAGAAAGATCAAGTTGAAATCGTGAGGCTAAGGTGTTGTCACTGCCCAATTTTGAAATTGGGCCAAGATCTGAGTGCCATAGGCCAGGCACTTCTCATTTCAAAATCAGTCTGGGCGAGAAAACCCGGTTTTAAGATCAAAATCATTGTGTGATTGCCAAACACCCTCTACACAAGAAGAGTTGCAGTGTTTGAATAATTGTTATCAGAGCTTTGAAATTTTTTTTCTTCCTCTCCCTCCTATCCGAAGATGATCACATCCAAGATCCGAGGAAGAGAGATGAATATCCACCAGTTTCGGTGGCCTAATGGCTCAGGAACCGGTCGGTACAGTATCGCGCTAATTTAAGACAGGGAACACCGTGGGTTCGGACCTCCGCCTAACAGAAGTACCACGGTGTGAGAGGCTATGTGTAAACCGGGCCAGTAAGGGATTCCCAGCCCTGGGTACCGGTAACCCACAAAATGCTTATCCGGGTTGGACCAGAGAACCGTAGGAGTGTGGACAAATGAAAAGAGAGTAAAAGTGGGCTTTTCTTTCCTGTTGGCGAGGGCAGGAAACGGCGGCCGGGTTCCAGGGGACAAAATTTGGTGTCGCCTCAGGTCTTAGCAGTGTAACGCAACTTGCAGCTATATTACAGAGTTATCATATCACATGGTATCACTCGAATACTTGGCTATCTCTTGGCACATTCTGGCTGTGGTAGTTGGATTCACAGCTGCTACCTGGGTTACACTCTTCTATTCCTGTGCCAGAGCTAGGCATTTTTTTTTTAAAAAAAAGCATGATGAACCACTCCCCTGCCAGTCCAGGGCAAAAGGCGTCCGGCGCCTTATCGAATCCTATGATACTACTATGATACTACTATGATACTGCAGGGCCATCCACGGTGATAGAGCAGATTGTCCCCGGAACCGGTGCAGAGCTGCCATTCGACGGACCAGGTTCAGCCCCATCCCGCATATAGTATGACATCATACCCGAAATGGGCTCCTGACAGAATCCTTGGCGGAGGCTTAATGGATCACAATTGCAACCTAACCTGTTTCTGAAAGCCGTACTAATATAAACTGGAACAATTGGGCCGGGAGTTATCATATGGCGTGGGAACTGCCTTCTCTTATACCATAGCACGTGGCGACAGTGGATGCCTTGCACAGTGGAGGAAGAAAGCTTGTGTGAGAGTAGGAATGGATGTATTCGACAAGTGGTTCTCGACCACTTGTTTCCTCTATATACATAGGAAGAGAAGACATCTATTACAGCTATACAAATCCTAATACCAGGAAGAAACTCATACAACCACAGTCACTACCCTGCCAGCCAGAATATATTATAATATGCTTTCTATCTAAACTCTTGTATCTTGTCTACAACTTCCTAGAGTTATATCTTGATCACTCCCTCTAATCACAGGGGGCATTTCGACATACAATCAAGATACAGTAATACAAAACAAAAATTGTGTAGGCCAAAGTAAAAAAAACAAAACTTTTCCATAAAAACAAATTCTGATCAAGTCAGAAATATAATGTCATGGACAGTGGCTAAGTGAGGCTGTAATGCATTCACACCTAGGGTACTAATCAGGCTTTGTATATGATAGTAACAGGTGGCCTACTTGTTTGACAAGAGCCAAGAGCTATATAAACTAAAGGAGGCTTTGAAGGGGTGTAGTAGGAGATCAAGAAGTAACTGTTCAACCAAGTGTATCAGAATACTGTCAGTTGAAGTCTACTGTTTCCATCGTAGAATCAGCAGTATTTAAATACAGGTTCTTACTCATCTCTAGCATGAGTGATAACATAGTCCCTTTCAAAGTATCCAATAATACTTTTGAAACATACCAAGTATCAAGTGATACTGCAAAACAAAACATAAAACATTCAAAGTATCAAGTGATATCTTTGAAATATAACAAGTATCAAACAATACTATAAAACAAAATATAAAATATAGCCTAGTACAGTCGTGTCCGTTAAATAATTACACCCCTGCCCGGCAACGGTGCAACGACACCTCTCCCCCACTTCATCACCCACCATGGCACCACCACATACCCGAAGAGAAAAAGAAGACAGGAATCAGCAAATCTATGCCCTGCATAAGCATACCAATATGGGTTATAATAAAATAGCTAAGGCTATTGGGGTC
>PYWC01000042.1:381200-396692 GCA_003182015.1 Tuber magnatum
GGATGCCTGAGAGAATTCAGGCTGTTTTGGATGCAGATGGGGGTCACACAAAATGGTAGCAGGATTTCTTTGGAGCTTATGATATTTACTTTCATCTATTTCTTAATTGAATTTGTATCTTTTTTTTTTTGTGGTTGAATTGGTTGATTGTGGTTGTCATGGTTGTTGCCCGGGGGTGTAATTATTTAACGGACATGACTGTACCCATACCGGTTACAGAGGCTATAGCACATAGAGGAAATTGATTGAGGTATTAGAATGTCTTATACCATAACTTACATTCAAGTCATGTAGTTTTGTATGACTCAGAGTTAGGAGTCATTGCTATATTTTGATTGGTTGATGTATTTGAGTGACTCACAGTTCTGAGTCCCATGAGGCTATAGCTTTAGTATATAACTCTGATTGTGAGTCATGGGTCTCAAGTATGTGATGCAATTAATACACATGATAATATTATAATATGAGGATAGGAGGTAACTCATAGTTATGAGTTATAGGATTAGGGTTGCAGGAAGAGCAAGTGTAAAAGGGGTCAAAGAGACCCAGGAGAATGAACTCTTCATACCATTATCTTTGTATCTTTTTACCTATAACTTTACTACTTTATCTACTCACCTAAGTAGCTATATCTTGAGAATACTCTCATGAGTATATTGTACAAAAGGAGTCTTGAATACTTGACTATCAATACAGTGAATAGGAGAACTGTAGTTCTCGAGATTGGGGACAAAGTATTGTCACCTGTATCTTAGAGTACTGACTGGTAGGAAATATTACATTTGATAGTGTTCATTACAAATACACCTGACAATATGAAGTAAGAGTAGGTTGCATAAGGTATTTAATAATAATAACATAGAATAGAAAAGCATAACTAGGACAAGATCAAGAATGACCTCAAACTCATCGAAGTAGGAGTATCTCTCAGTTAGATCAGATCATTATAAGGGGAAAGCAGGCCTGCAAGCTACATCACTGCAGAAGAGCAACACTAGAAAACAATCTTGTTATTGAGAAAATATGAAGATCTGAAGATGTTTGAAGTAGCAACAAGAGCCCCTATATCACCAACTGTGGAAATAATAGCTGTATGCAGGGGTGAGGGTATTTGGGGCGTGGTAGTACAAGCTCCACCCCTTGCCATTTGCCCCCTGGTTGCCAAGCTCAGGAGCTCAATAGCTTAGAGCAGAAAGAATCTTAGACACAACATCACATCTGCGAAATTTCACATACAAATACTTTGTCAGAGATGTGAGTGTGAAGCAAAAAGGTATCTGTGAGCAGAATTCAGAAGGTGCTCGACAGCACAAAAGAACCCATAATGAGTGAATTAAAATTGTTATCTTAAGAGCTGAGGTCAGTTGAAGCTGGACATGGATCAGGGAATATCTACACATTGATAGATGAATGTGTCAAAAGGTTAGTATAGGAGTCCACCTAGTGGTTCTTCAGGGGGTTTTTTTTTTGAAGACTGCAGTTCACAAGAATGAAGAGAGTGCTAATAAAGAGGTCAAGATCTATCAATGAGCACAAGTGACCAGCACCCGCTTCAATAGTAAGCGAACAGAACGGCCACTGGTATTCGATGAAGCTGAGAAGCAACAATTAAAAGCTTTTGTGACTAGTAATGCACGTAATCGATGTGTAAGCTGAGAAGCAATGTGCATGGAAATGAATTATACATGTTGTACATATACTCTAAAGTGCATCATACACACTATGGGCTATCAGAAGTGCATTGCTCAGTGGAAGTTCACAGTACGGCCCACCAATCAACTAATCCGAGTTGCCTGGTATTAAGAGCACTTGAATTAGATCTTCGGCAATTGGCTGAGAGTTTTGTGGACAGGTGAGTCCAGCTTTTCAACCTCTGGCTTTGGATCTTGGCTGTGGATTACTTGCAAGGCTTTAAAAGAGTACTATGGGGACTGTATTGATACCACTTTTGAATTAGGGTGTGAAACAAAATGGTTTGGAGAGCCTTCTATGGTACAAAAAAATCGAACCTTGTCTTGGTTCTATCTGGGGTAAATAGGGATTCAGCACTCTATGTAACAAATATTATGGAACCATATTTGGTTTTACTTGTAACAGGAGCACCTCTAGAAAGATAGATTCCAAGGTTATGACCGTACTGAACAACTTAAAACTTATTGCCAAAAGTTGACACAATTGTAAGAGTAAAGTAAACAGTAAAACTTAATATCATTAAGCCTGACACTTCACACAATTGAGGTCTCGAGAGGATTGATTGTTGGAGTAGGAGAGTCCTCGTATAGACTTTCAAGTAGCTTTATCTTAAGCCAGAAACTTCCCCATCAGTTTACTCTAACTATTTGAGCACACCCTTATGTGCTAAGGATGGTCTAGCACATCTCCTAGCATACCTTTCAGGCATGCATGTGTCAACACACTCTAGTTGGCATTCACCTCAAGCGGTTACTGTTTCTGCAGTACGTCTCCATTTGGTCCACGGGAGTGAAAAGCTCTTCACATCAGTGTCTTACGAGTGGTTAACAGTCAAGACGCCTAATGAACTGGACCATCCATAACATCTTTCCTATCTGAATTGATCTCAACTTCATCCTGCAAGCTACTATGAGCGGTTTATCTATCTACTATTTACAGTTTGCGGACTTCTGGCATGTTCTGCAGGGTATGGTGGTCATGTAATGCTCCAATAGGCTTTACCCACAACCACTATCTCAGATCCATCTTACCTGTGGTAAGAATGATGCCTTTGGTGCCTCTACACTTCCCTTACAGAGTCCATGGCATTGGGGACACGTTTGGGTTTGATAGGTGTAAAACTCTCCCAGACACCCTGGCACTACCTGAAACTACCTTTGAGACTCCCACGGTTAACTCCTATTAGCTTTGTCAGCTTTGGTGTGTTTTACTCTGAACAACTTGGGGGAGCTACTCCACCTCCCTCCCTATGCCCTCTTGTATATTCTGTGAACAGCCTATGGTTGACTAGATAGTAGTAAGGCATACGGTGTTGCCATCAGGTTTAGAAAGATTCCTGGTAGCCAGACTGTGCACAACTACACAACTGTTTGCCCATGACGTCCAGGCCTCAAGGCGGGGCCGGAGTGGCATGATATGAATAATGTCTCCAATTTATAGCTTCTTTGGAGCTGTATAGCTCGCCCAATAGCATCTTTCAGAATCCCAGATTCCAGTGTTATGCATGGTTTTGTGTGACAAACATTCTGGTCATTTCCCCTGAACTCCCCAAGCGACTTCGTATTGCTCTGTAGGGTAACCCAGGTTCCTAGACAGGGTAACCTGAGTGCCAAGGTAGGGTAACTGTGATCCCTGAGTAGGGTAACCTACTTGGTAGATTCAAAAGTATCCAGAAATCTTGACGCCAAGCCTTCCAGCCAAACATTTAATATATGATTTATCTGCTTATATGCACATACCACTCAAGTTTCATCTCCACCTAGGTTGTTCACTCTATTGACTTCAATGAAAAAAGGTATGTTCTATTAAGCAAGAGGTTATGTAGGGCAATGGAGAGGGTTCTTAAGGAAGAATGGGAGAAGATTACAATTGAGGAGATCAATCATGAAATTGTAAAGCTACCAGATATTATGGTAAGGTGTATGGCAATAAATGGGGGAAATGAGTTTCAGGCATGAGTTATATATGTTGCTTATCTTTTATATCTATCTTTATTTAATCCATAATATTATCATATTATATAGATTTAACTATTTTCTCTTCATTTAATATTGGATTTTCTTTGATTTATTCGAGATGTCTTGGCGCCGAGATTTCCGGATACTTTTGAATCTGCCAAGTACTCTGCAGGTCAGGGTAACTTTATCCTGTTACCCTGTCCATTCCTATAGTGGAGATAGACTTCTCTCCCCTTCATCTACCCAGTTACCCAGCCAAGCAGGGTAACTTGTCCTTGGCAAATCCTTGAGTATGTTAACACCTCCCAAGGGTGTGTGCTTTACTGTTCATAATGGAACCTGGACCATTGGACTTCCATGGGTCAAACTCTTGCTTGCCCGCCTGTTTCTACCAGTCTGCCTCATGGCTGCTTGGATGGGTCTAGGTTCAGTTTGACATAGTGCATGCATACTGGGTTATTACACCATTTTGGCATGACTGTTGTGAGAAATACAGCTGGGTTGGAGTAGTGGAAGATGGCACCTCAGGTCACAAGAGTGCTGTATATCTCTATCAGAGGCTTAATGGGATGGGGCAAATCAGGTGACCTGCACAGTTGTCTGATTTCAATATAATTGAAGCTCTCTAGTTGGATATGTAGATGGAGCTGAGGGAGACTTGGGGGAGAATAAGCAATGTTCTTACACTAGAAACTGTATTCAATACTGTATCACAGGGGATTCCAGCAGAGCAGTTGGAGAGATTGATTTATAGTAATGTCATTTATGCAGTAGTGGCTTGGCACCATGATCCGGCTCGGCGCCAAGCATACTCTTTGAGCCTACTCTACCCTATATGAAAATTGCTATAGTGATTGCTTAAGTGACTAAAACAACAACAAACTTTCCATGATGCTGCGAAAGAAGAAAGAACAAAAGGATGAGGTTGAAGGAAGAATTTAGAAGGTGATCGAACACTAACAACACTATGATGAACCGTCCCTCTAACAGTCAGTGGAGAAATTTGATGTTGTCTATTCAATCTTACGAGGTAGGCCCCCAGGAAGGCAAACATGGGTGGCAGGGTATCTCAAGATGCAGGTGCTGTCAGAGTATGAGGAGAAGTCCATTGTCTGCTGGTGCGAGTGGCTGGATGAGTGGGGTCATCCAGCCCGTTTGAGTGTGGTTAAGGGTATGGCCTAGGCAATGATTGCTCGCTGGGTAAAAGACCGAATATTAGGAAAGCACTGGATCCAGTGATTTCTCCAGCGCTATCCAGTGTTGGCTACAAAGCCAGGAAATAGGCTTGACTGCCAAAGAGCTCTGGCTGGTGATCCGGTAGTCTTAAAAGATTACTTTAACCAGGTAAGAGGGGAGAGGGCATGGGGTTAGCTATTGCTACTGCTTGTGTTTAAGATACTATATGCTAATTTTGAATCTAGCTACAAAGTATCATTAAGTTTTATAATATATCGCATGCAAATATGTACAATATGGATGAGAAAGGTTTTATGATGGGGTTGCTTTGCGCTGCAAGGTTATTTGTAGAAAAGATCAGCGTTCCCCTACACTGACCTAAGATAGTTCACGTGAATAGGTTATGGTAATAGAAACAGTTTCCAGTGATGGTCCAGTCCTCCATCCTAGGATAACTAATAAAGGGAAAGCCCACTATATGGGCTGGTATGCTAAATTAAAAAAAAAAGATTTAGCTACATTTGGCTTGCCTGAAAAGGGGTAGAGTAATAAAGGGTTAGGGTTAAAGTGGTTGAAGGAGGTTTTTGATATGGAAAGCCGGGAAAGGTAACCCCCGCAACTGTGAATAGTAGTACTTTATTTACTAAGTAAGTTCCAACCCTATAGTGCTGGTCATGAGTATAGTCTTTTAATTTTCAAGGGGCACACCTCCCATTTTAAATGGGAATTTTTTGATTATTGCCTGAATGCAAAAATTGTCCCCCTATGCCTCCCCGCCCACTCTACACACCTGCTACAACTCCAGGATGTAGGCTTGTTTAGCCTACTACAGCGTTATTACAGCAATGGGCTTGATAGCTTTATTTGCAAAGGCCATACTAGTATGAACAAAGGTGAATTTCTACAGTTAGTAATAATTTTCACCCCCACACTACTCCACTTCTATAGTATTAAATTAATGAACCCATTCTCTTTCAGAATTCTTATGCCTGCTTGACGCCTGGCTTTTACACCAGAGAATATTCTAAGTACTTGGGAGGCTGTAGGAGTAATTCCTTTCTGTCCTTGCTGGGCAATAGGGATCATTAAGTGGAAAGAAGCGAAGGTTGCACAAGAAAAAGCCTCAGTGGGCGAGGCAGCACCGTAAATTCTAAAAATACCAAGAGCTATTAGTCGGATTACCAGAACAGCAGCTTCCTTAGTAACACGGACTACCCCAGCCTTCCTGAAGCTGAAAGCACTCTTGTCAGACCTCTCTGAAGGGTTTCAACAAACCATTGCCGACAAGATTGTTGAGGAGGAGGCCCACTAACAGTACTGACAGCAGTGGGAAAAAAAAACAAAAAAACACCTGCGATAGGCATAAGCTTACTGAAGCGATAGTAGTAACTTCCGAAGCCATTCTAATGTTAAGAGAGGGGCGGGAAAGGATTGATGTTGCTAAGGCAACTTGCATTACTAACCACCAGGTACGGTTACTCAAAGATGCCTCTACAGCTGAAAGGCCTGCTCCACTTGGCCTTTCTAGTAGGAAAAGGTAGAGGGGACCAGCACCAGTCATTGTAGAGACAGTTGGGAGGGATGAGCTAGAGGACCTCTGGGAAGAAATGGAGGAATTGGAGCTCGGTAGAGATATTGGCAGTGAGGATGATAGGGGGGTAGTCAGGGATATGATTGAGGTACAAAAGAATGATTAATTATTGCTTGGTTTCTGGAATTCTGTCAATTGGGGAGTTCTTTCTGCTTCTATTTGTTTTATGATATCAGCTTTTCTTATGGAAAGGTTTATAATGCTTGAATTTACTGTTTTTTTGGATCGGGAGTGGTGCTAGGGCCCCCTCCTGAAGTGGTGCCAATTGCGCCATCAGCATTGAGCCGAATCTGGGTTAAGAGCTATTTCACCGTAAATGACGTTATGCCGAAACATTTGCAGGTTGTGATAAATGCACAGGTGGGACCTACACCAGATTAGTTTGTTAATGGTAAGGAAATGCTGAAAGTGTGCCTGATTTTTTGTCCTTCATGTATTTTTTTCATTAGATATCACGCAAGCTTTCTAGCTTGTTTTAGCTCCTATATAACTATCATGCTCATGTAGGAAGTGCATCCGACTTATGGCTACCCCGGAGTACTAGTAACAGCCCTGCAGAAGGTAGTATAGAGTAGTAGGAGTAGCAGGAGAAGTGGACCAAAAGCTAAGTAATCCAATATCTTGTCATAGGACAGAACGAAACTTTGGGAATTCCTCTCACATCTTGAACGATACTTTTGGGTCAAGAATTATAGAAAAAACTACAATTAAACTAAGGTCATTTATACTAATGCCTTACTTCGGAAAATAGTAGGCAAATGGATAATCGCTTACACTGAAGGTTTTAAAAAAAGGGGATGGGAAATATGGAAAAGTCTCAGGGAAGTACTATATGAGCAGTTTGAGGATATTAATACAAAAGTGTAATGTGATCACAAGGGGATGCTAATCATGTATCGGCACAAAAGGGGTAGAAGGCCTCTTAATGTTTAAGAAGTGTGTGCTGCTTACTAAAGGAGGCTTTGAAAGGGTGTAGTAAGAGATCAAAGAAGTAACTATTCAAGCAAGTATATTAGAAACATTGTTAGTTGAAGTCTGTTGTTTCTATCATGGCATTTAGCAGTCTTTAAATAGAACAACTTGCTTATAACTAGTATGAGTAATCTCTGAAAACAAGGTGTATATTAACTGATAGTACATGAGATAATACAAGTATCAAATAATACTTTTGAAATATAACAGGTATCAAAACCATATTGAGAGATGAAATATAAAACATTATATATATCAAATGATAGCACATAAAACAATACAAGTATGAAATGATACAATGAAAATAAACATAAAATATTATATATATGAAATAATACTGTGAAACCAAATATAAAACATTATATATATCAAATAATAGCAGATAAAAGAATACAAGTATCATATAATACTTACATAGGACTATTCGGAAGACATAGCCACTTAGGTCGATAGGTAGAAAGATAAGGTTAGAGGTAGAAAGATACAAAAATGATAGCATAAAGAGCTTATTCTGCTAGGCTCCTTCGACCCCTTATATACTTGCTCTTTCTACAACCCTAATCCTGTGGCTCATAACTATGAGTCATATAATATTGTCATAACCTATTTATATACACCAACCATATCATATGGGTGAAATCCATGACTCTGACTCTGAGCTATATACAAAAGTTATAATCTCATATAACTTACAACTCTGAGTCACTTAAGTATATTAACTAATCAAAATATAACAACAACTTATAACACTAAGTCATATAGAGCTTCATGACTCAAATATAAGTTATAGTGTGAGACTTTTTAATACCTCAACTATTTCCTATGAATATAACTATAATGGGGGCACCCTTAGAAAGATGGATCCCAAGGTTGCGACCGCACTGGACAACTTCAAACCTATCGCCAAAAGTTCACACAGATGTGAGAGTAAGGCGAACAGTAAAACTTAATATTGTTAAGCCTGACGCTTCACTCAATTGAGATCTTGAGAGGATTGATTGTTGAAGTAGGAGAGTTCTCGCATAGACTTTTCAGGTAGTTTTATCTTATACCAAAAACTCCCCCATCAGTTTACTTCAACTATTCGAGCACACCCTTTTCAACTAAGGGTGGTCCAACGGATCTCCTAGCGCACCCTGTGGGTATGTATGTGTCGACACATCCTAGTCGGCGTTCACCTTAAGCCGTCATCGTTTCTGCGGCGCATTTTCATTTCACCCGTTGGAGTGAAAACTTCTTTGCATCGGTATCTTACTAGTGGCTAACAGTCAAGACACCTGATGAATGGGACTATCTATGATACCCTTCCCATATGCATTGATCTCTACATGACCTAGGAAGCAACCGTGAGTGGTTTATCTATCTACTATTTATGAGTCTCAGGCTTCCAGTGTCCTCCGCAGGATACAGTGGTCCGGGAGTGGTCCAATGGGCGCTACCCATGACCACTACCTCGGATCTACCTTACCTATGGTAGGAATCGTGCTTTTAGTATTTCTGCACCTCCCTTGCAGAGCCTATGACGTTGGGGACCCTTTCGGGCTTCGTAGGAGTAAAGCTCTGACGGTCGCTCCGGCACCACCTGGGACTACCTTCTGAACCGCCGCGGTTAACCCCTGTTAACTCTGTTAGTTCTGGTCCGCTTTACTCCAAACAACTTGGAGGAGGTACTCCACCTTCTACCTTATGCCCTCTTGTATACTGTGTGAACAACCTGCGTTCAACTGGATGGCAGCGACGTATACGGTGTTGCAAGCAGGTCTCCAAAGATTCTTCTTTGCTAGACTGTGCACAATTACACAACCGTGTGCCCATAATGTCCGGGGCTCAAGGCTGGGCAGCAGGGGTATGATAGGAATAACGTCTCTAAATTACAGCTTCTTCGGAGCTGCATAGCTTGCCCAATAGCATCTCCTGGAATCACAGATTCCAGTATTATGCATGGTTTTACATGAAAACCATTCTGGTCATTTTTCCCGAACTCCCCAAGGGACTTCGTATTGAAAGGGAGGGTAACCCAGGACTTTTGGACAGGGTAAGCCAAGCCTCATGGCAGAGTAACCTGATCCTGAGGGTAGGGTAACCTTGTCCGGTGGACAAGATGACTTTTCCCTGTTTCCCAGTCTATTCCGTCACCGGAGATAGATCCTTGTGACCTTTCTCCAGTTACCCGGCCTAGCTGAGTAACTGCCCCTTCCGAGGTCCCTAAGTACACTGACACTGCTCCTGGGTGTGTCCATGTACCCAAGTACTGGGCCAGCTAATTCTGTTTCTAGCAGAACCTGGGCCATCGGGTTTCCATAGGTCAAGTACATACTTGCCTGCTAGTTCCTACCAGTTTGCTTCCTGGCTTCCTGTATGGGTGTAGGTTCTGAATGCCATAGTCCATGTATGCTGGGTCGTTACACCACTCTCCTTTTCTCTACGGTCTGTCTCGGACTGTTAGCATTGTTCCTTATTTCTATGACTCTATTCCCCTAAGACCCTATGGTCTCTGGGCTTGGACAGATATCTTTGTTGGAAATACAGAATGGCCTGTAAGCTTGTCCCTTCTAGTATCACATAGGGCTCCCATGAATTCTCCTCAGCCCCGTAGCCTTCCCATGAAACCAGGTACTGGATGGAACGTGACGGAAACTTCGCCTTTGCTCCTCTATACCATCGACTGTGCACAATAGTTTTGAGAACCTAACCCGGCTCATTGTCTACAGGTTCTGGGGTAGAGACCTCCTTGACCCTACCTGATCCCGGAACCTCGCGGGATGGTTCGAGCAACATGACATTGAAAACTGGATGGATACTCCACCCACTAGACAGTTGAAGTTTGCATGCTCAGGTGTCTACCCGACGCTTGACCACAAAAGGGCCAAACACCTGCTAGTCGAGCTTCTCCATCAGATGCTTCATGGGGATGTCCTTTCGCTTCAACATCACATGATCTGCTTTCTTTGCCCGCCTAGCGGGGACATCCTCCAAGGTAACCTAGTCCGGTGATGGCAGCCTTTTCTGGTCATGCCATTTCCATTCTCTTTCCTTTGCCCCCTGAATTGTTTCTTGAATCTCTTGCCATGTTCCTTCCTACTCCTTAACGAATAGCTTACTGCTAGGGTGTATTCCATGATTATCAGACACCACACCTGGCTACTTTGTCCGTGGGTTAAACCTATAGTTGATCTCAAATAGTGACAGCCTGGTGGATTCTGATGGTGAGGTGTTCTATGCATACTCCGCAAGGGGTAGTAGCGAAACCCAATCACCCTGTTGGTAGGAACAGTAGCTACGCAAGTACTGCTCCCGTGTCTGATTAACGCTCTTGCTTTGCCCATCAGTCTCAGGGTGTAATGCAGTCGAGACGTTTAGTTTCACTTGCAACAAGTGCATTAGACCCATCCAGAACTTGGATGTGAATCGGCTATCTTGATAGCAGATGATTCACTCTGAGAGTCCATGAAGGCACCAAACTTCCTGCAGGAATATCAAGGCAAGTTCCTTGATCGGTAGCTCAGTGGTCAGTGGTATGAACTGTGCCATTTTCGAGAATCTGTCCACAATGACCCAGATCTTGGTATACCCTTCAGTCTCTGGCAGCGCTACAATGAAGTCCATTGAAATCGCTGTCCAAGGCCCATAGGAACATTAATAGGTTCCTGTAGACCAAACTTCTTATGCCTGATGGACTTATTTCTTTGGCACGCATCACACGTTCTCATGTAGTCTGTGATGTGCTCATCCATCTTAGGCTAGCAGAAGTTAGCCCTAACCCTGCCAATGGTCTTGTAAGTCCTGAAGTGTCCCGTGATTCGGGAGTTATGTTCAGCCTTCATGATTTTCTGCTTTAGATTCTAGCCCTTGGGAACATACCACCTGTTCTTATACAGGTGTAAGTCCTTTTCCGTCGTAAAATATCGGTCAACCTCTTTGTTACCGGTAGTTGTCGCCTTCTGGATTCTTAAGTATTCCTGGTCTTCTGTTATCGCTACCCACAGTTGATCCAAAAAGGAAGACTGGAGCTGAAATCCTTGGCAGACTTGCAACACCTGGGGTCGCAAGATGTCCGGTTCCTGGCTCCCAACCCACTGTCCAGGGCAAGAAAATGACTGTGGCGGAAAATCACCCCCCTTTTCAGGGTGGTGGTCCCTACGCTGTGACACAGCATCTGCCTTCTCATGCAACTGGCCTTCTCGGCAGACCACCTTGAAGTTAAATGGTTGCAGGAACTCAGCCCAGCAGTCCTGCCTTTGGTTAAGGACCTTGGTACTATTCAAGTACTCTAAATTCTTATGATCCATATAGATCACCAAGTGGTCCATTACCAAGCGTAGCAGATGATTCCATTCCTTGCATGCTGTTACGAGGGCAGTAATTTTGTTGCCATGGACATCATAATTAATCTCTGCTGGGTGAAACTTCTGACAATAGTAGGCCACTCGATGCCATCTCTTATCTTCACCGAACTGGGAGAGAACGGCTCCCAATGCAAAGCCACTAGCATCGGTTTGCAGCCAGGTTGGCTGTGCAGGGTCAAAATGTGCTACGGTGGGTTTCAACGTAAATAGCATCTTTAAATGGTTGAAGGCCTGTGCACAAGCAGGTGTTGATTCCCATCGGACATCCTTCTTTGTCAAGTGCGTTAGATTTTTTCGCTATTTTGCTGAAACGTTCTATGAACCGACAATAGAAGTTGGTAAAGCCTATAAACCTTTGAATGTCGATAACGCATGTCGCAGGTGCCCAATCCCAGATTGTTTGCACTATCTCCAACAACATAGAGATCGCCATATCAGAGACCTTGTATCCGAGTAATTCGACTTCCGGTTGGTAGAAACTCGACTTCTTCATGCGTATGCATAGTCTGGTTTTCCGCAATTTCTCCATTACATGTCTTACCATGCCGATATGCTCTTCCCTGGTTTCAGAGTAAATCAGGATGTCAACCATGCATGCAATGACTCCTTCATCCATGAGGTCGCGGAAGACCTTATTTATCATACTCTGAAAAGTTGCCACGGCATTACATAACCCAAACGGTATGACCGCGTATTAGTACAGTCCATATCTGTACCAGAAGGACGTCTTCCATTCCTCACCTTCTGCCATCCTCGGAAGGTAGTAGCCATTTTTCAAGTCCAACTTAGTGCACACAGCGGCCTTTTCTAACCTATCTTGTAGTTCATTTATCAGCGGTAGAGGGTACTTACTCTCAACCGTGATTTTGTTCAACCTGCAGTAATCTATTACGAATCTTAGTATACTGTCTGGTTTTGGCATGAAGAGGATAGGGGCTGCTGCTGAGGAACTGGATCGCCGCAGCTTTCCCGTTCGAAGCATTTCATTGAGATATTCACACAGTTTGTGAAGCTCCTTTTCCGATAATGGATGGATAGGCCCAAATGGAGGTTAAGTCCTGGGTTGTGACGCGATCATATGATCATACTTGGAGTGCTCTGGCAGCACCTCAATCCTTTCTTGCCTGAAGATATCTCCATACTCCTTATACTCTGGGAGTAGCTTAACCGAAATGTCGGCACCTTCCTCATCCAAGAATTGTACAATTCTAAATAGGTACACATGACTAGGGACTTCAGCTAGTAACCCTTCATCAGTCATGAACACTAACCGCCCCTGCTCTCCTAGGCCGTTAGCCTTGCAGAAATCTGAGCGCCAGCCTAGCGATCCTGTCTTCCAATCTATGTTGGGGTTGTGGTCCTTCAACCAAGACATAGGTAGGTACCTGTCCACCTTGGTGTCGTGCCTATCTGCGACTTCAAAGTGCATCTCATTATGATGGTCGCCCATTCTTATTTCGACTGATTTGGTAGAGTGCTGACCCGACCCAGGAATGTGATTACTGCTTGCATTGCTTATTGGCACGTATACTTTTTACCGTACACAAGGTACCTGAGTTTGCTTAACCCGTCAGCTACTAAGTACTGGCCCAGTAGCTCCACTATCGAGTAGCCGTAGCGCCTGCGCGCTTACCTGTCTAGCTCCAGTCTTCCGGTCCTGCTTCATGGGCAGGTGGATAGACTTGGTATGATAAGGCAAGTTGTCATGTTTTTGCCTGTTTGCTTGTCTTAGGGACTTAGTCATCTTGGCTTACCAATTTTGATCTCTTGCCTGTGGACAAAAGAGTGGCCACAACGGGTCAGTAAACATTCAGGAATTGGGATTCTTCTTATCAATACCTAGGGTGTTTACTATCATGCCAGCATGATTTCGTGTACTTAACCCTCCTCAGGTAAACTTGGAAATAACTTCATTTATTTGGTCAAGTCCCGCCTGAACCAATTCCCCTTATACCAAACATAACAATTTTCTCCGAGGTGGGTAGAGGTCCACTGTTGGACTGGTTCTAAGCAAAGCATCAATGCCTCCCCAATGTCGAGCGTCTCCTTCAGTAAGACCTCACCCAGCCTCAACTGAAATAATGTCTTGTAACTTGCCCATCCTGCGAAGGAAATCCTTAAAGAAATATGTATAACCAGAAAAATGGGAATAACGAGAAACCCGACAAAGGAGAGATAGTCCTGTCCACCGTGCACCGCCCGCAACATCTATCTGGCCACCCCACCCGGGTGTAGTCAGTATCAGGGTCGTTCATGGAGTAGAGGGGTACTTACCCATCCCAGAAGCCATCTCCAGGGTTCCTTTCCCTCCATCCCTCATGGGTCTATAGATTTGGATTAGTAAGGTTATACCTTAAGCAGAATAGGTTCTTAGCTATTCCGAGCCATCGGTATCAACCTCCATGGTCTGAGGTGATACCTGTTGGACTTCAAGTAACTTTGAGGAAGAAGCCAGAGGTGGCGCTTCAATGCGCTTTAGCTGTTTGTCCATTCCCGTGGGCTCCCTTACTGGGGCTGACCATTTCAACCCACGAGCCTGTTTGGATGAACTCACGACTGGGGACGCCATGGTACACTTTCTCCAGAAGTACCCCGTTTGTCCACACTTGGTGCACTGGTTGTGCATTCTCCGATGTTCAGTCAAAGTTGACAGGATTTCCTCATGCGCTATTGTATACTCAGAAGTCGCTGGCTTTGCCTATTTACCCGCATTAAAGTTAGTAGGTTTGGCAGGCCTCCAGTTCTGTCTGCACAAACCTTTTTCCTTCTTTCAAACTGTCCAGAAGTCAATGACCTATCATCCTTCTTTTCCGGTGGCTGAGACCATTGGACCGGGTAGATAACATGTTTACTGAACCAGGTGTTGTCTTCTAGCGTGTGTCCAACTTTCTGATGAAGATCAAGGTAGTCGTTCAAGCTGGTTGGATGGGTCTCCTTGCGTGCCCACGGATTCTAAACCTGTTGGGTAATACCCAACCGTCCCTTATCCCGTACCTGCACTAGGTCTATATGGGTAAGCTTATACAGGTAGTCAATTGTCTTGTCCAGGTACTCATCGTTGTGTTGTGGCTTCATCACTAGGTCTCGCTATAATGACCCAGCATACATGAGCTATGGCAAACGGAACCTATACCCATACAGGTAGCCAGGAGGCGAACTGATAGGAACCGGCAGGCAAGTAAGTACTTGACCTATGGAGACCTGATAGCCCGGGCTCGGAGAATGAACAGAATTGACTGGTCAGGACTTAGGTACCTGGGTACACGCAAGAGCGGTGTCAGCATACTTAGGCACTTCTGAAGGGGCAGTTGCTCAGCAAGGCCGGGTAACTGAAGACAGGGCAGAAAGGTCTATCATCGGCGATGGGATAGACAGGATAACAGGGAAAAGTTAACTTGTCTGCTGGACAAGGTTACCCTACTCTTGGGATCAGGTTACCCTGCCCAGAGTCCTGAGTTACCCTACCTTTCAATACAAAGTCCCTTGGGGAGTTTGGGAAAATTGACGGGAATGTTTTTCATGCGAAGCCATGCATGATACTGGAATCTGGGGTTCCGGGGGATGCTATTGGGCCAGCTACGTAGCTTAGAGGAAGCTGTAAATTGAAGACATTATTCCTATCATACCCCTCCGGCCCCGCCTTGAGGCCCGGACGTCATGGGCAAACGGTTGTGTAGTTGTGTGCAGTCTAACAAAGAGGAATCTTTGCAGACATGCTTGCAACACCATATACGTCGCTGCCGTCCGGTCGACCGCA
>PYWC01000042.1:398699-420137 GCA_003182015.1 Tuber magnatum
TTGTTGGAGTAGGAGAGTTCTCGCATAGACTTTCAGGTAGTTTTATCTTATGCCAGAAACTCCCCCATCAGTTTACTCCAACTATTCGAGCACACCCTTCTCCGCTAAGGGCGGTCCGACACGTCTCCTGACACCCCCTTCGGGCATGTATGTGTCGACACACTCTAGTCGGCATTCACCTTATGCGGTTATCATTTCTGCGGCGTATTTCCATTTTACCCGTCGGAGTGAAAACCTTTGCGCATCGGCGTCTTACCAGTGGTTAACAGTCAACACGCCGCATGAACTAGACTATCTATGACACCTTTCCCATATGCATGGATCTCTACTTGACCTCAGAAGCTACCGTGAGGGGTTTATCTATCTACTAATTTACGAGTCTCGGGCTTCCGGTGTCTTCCGCAGGGTACGGTGGTCCAGGAGTGATCCAATGGGCACTACCCATGAGCACTACCTCGGATACACCTTACCTGTGGTAGCAATCATGCTTTTAGTGTCGCTGCACTTCCCTTTCAGAGCCTATGGCATTGGGGATATCTTTGGGCGTGGAAGATGTAAAACTTTCCAAGTCGTCCCGGCACCACCCGTGACTACCTTTGGGACGCACACGGTTAACTCCCGTTAACTCTGTCAGTTTTGGTCCGTTTTACTCTGAACAACTTGGAGGAGGTACTCCACCTTCCACCCTATGCCCCCTTATATATCCTGCGAACAGCCTATGGTCAACCGGATGGCAGCGACGTATACCGTGTTGCAAGCAGGTCTCCAAAGATTCCTCTTTGCTAGACTGCACACAACCACACAACCGTTGGCCCATGATGTCCGGGCCTCAAGGCGAGGCCCGAGGGGTATGATAGCAATAATGTCTCCAATTTCTAGCTTCTTCGGAGCTGCGTAGCGCGCCCAATAGCATCTCCCGGAGTCCCAGATTCTAGTATTATGCATGGCTTCATGTGACAAACATTCCAGTCAATTTTCCCCAACTCCCCGAGGGACTTCGTATTGAAAGGTAGGGTAACTCAGGACTTTGGGTAGGGTAACCCAAGCCTCATGGTAGGGCAACCTAGTCCTGAGGGTAGGGTAACCTTGTCTGATATACAAGAAGACTCTCCCCAGTTACCTGGTCTATTCCGTCGCCGGGAAGAGACACTTCTGACCTTTCTCCAGTTACCCTGCCTAACTGAGTAACTGCCCCTTCAGAGGTCCCTAAGTACGCTGACACCGCTGCCGGGTGTACCCAGGTACCTAGGTACCTGACGAGCCACTTCTGTTCCTTCTCGGAGCCCGGGCCATCGGGTCTCCGTAGGTCAAGTACTTACTTGCCTACCGCTCCCTACCAGTTCGCCTCCTGGCTACCTGTATGGGTATAGGTTCCGTCTGCCATAGCTCATGTACGTTGGGTCATTACACCCAGCTGGAAACCGACACTAGTGACTTGGCATTAGGAGCTGTTCTCTCCCAGTTCTGTGAAGAGGAGAGATGGCATCCAGTGGCCTCTCATAGTAGGAAGTTCCACCCAGCAGAGATTAATTATGGTATCCATGACAAGGAAATGATGGCCATCATGGCGGCATTCAAGGAATGGGATCATTTGCTACGCTCAGTAATGGACCAGTTGGTGATCTATATGGATCATAAGAATTTGGAGTACTTCAATAGTACCAAGGTCTTTAACCGAAGACAGCACCGCTGGGCTGAGTTCCTGCAACCGTTTAACTTCAAGGTGGTTTCCGGAGAAGGACGGTAGAATGAGAAGGCAGATGCTTTGCCGTGGCGTAGGGACTACCGCCCTGAAGGTGGGAGTGATTTTCCGTCAAAGTAGTTTTTTCGCCCCGGACAGTGGGTTGGGAGCCAGGAACGGGACATCTTGCGACCACAAGTGTTGCAGGTGTGCCAGGGATTTTGGCTCCAGTCTTCCTTTTTGGGTCAACTGCGGGTAGCGATAAGCGAAGACCAGGAGTACTCAACAATCCTGAAGGCAACAGCTGCCGGTGACAAAGAGGGGGACCGACATTTCACGACGGAAAAGGGCTTACTCCTGTACAAGAACAGGTGGTATGTTCCCAAGGCTCAGAATCTGAAAGAGACAATCATGAAGTCAGAACATGACTCGCGAATGGCGGGACACTTCGGGACTTACAAGACCATTGGCAGGGTTAGGGCTAACTTCTATTGGCCTAAGATGGATGAGCACATCACTGACTACATGCGAACATGTGATGCGTGCCAAAGAAATAAATCCATCAGGCACAAGAAGTTCGGGCTGCTAGAACATATTGATGTTCCTATGCGGCCGTGGAGAGTGATTTCAATGGATTTCATTCTAGCGCTGCCAGAGTCCGAAGGGTATACCAAGATCTGGGTCATTGTGGACAGATTCACGACAATGGCACAGTTCGTACCACTGACCACTGAGCTACCGATCAAGGAACTTGCCTTGATATTTCTGCAGAAAGTTTGGCGCCTTCATGGACTCCCAGAGTGAATCATCTGCTATCGAGATAGCCGATTCACATCCAAGTTCTGGATGGGTCTAATGCACTTGTTGCAAGTGAAACTGAACGTCTCAACTGCATTACACCCGGAGACTGATGGGCAGACCGAGAGGGTTAATCCAACAGTGGAGCAGTACTTGCGTAGCTACTGTTCCTACCAACAAGATGATTGGGTTTCGCTGTTACCCCTTGTGGAGTATGCGTACAACACCTTGACATCAGAATCCACCAGGTTGTCACCTTTTGAGATCAACTATGGGTTTAACCCAAGGACAAACTGGTCGGGTATCGTGTCTGATTAACAGGGAATACACCCTAGTAGTGAGCTCTTGGTTAAGGAATGGGAAGGGATCTGGGCAGAGATGCGAGCAACGATCCAATGGGCACAGGCAAGGCAACGGAAATGGCATGACCAGGAAAGGTTGCCATCACCGGACTACGTCACCCTGGAGGATGTGGCTGCTGGGCGGGCAAAGAAAGCGGACAGTGTGATGTTGAACCGAAAAAACATCCACACGAAGCGTCCAATGGGGAAGCTGGACCACTGGATGTTTAGGCCTTTCATAGTCAAAGGTTGGGTGGGTAACCGCGCTTATGAACTACAATTGCCCACTAGATGGAGCATCCACCCTGTTTTCAATGTCACCTTACTCGAACCCTATCGCAAGGATCCGGAAGCAGGTAGGGTAAAGGATGCCCCTACTCCGGAACTTGTAGACAACGAGCCCAGTTACGTTATCGAAGCTGTTGTGGAGAGCTGGTAGTATGGAGGAGCGAAGGCGAAGTTTCTGTCGCGCTTTGTCCAGTACCTGGTTTCATGGGAAGGCTACGGGGCTGAGGAGAATTCATGGGAGCCCTATGAGATGCTAGAAGGGACAGGCTTGCAGGCCATTCGGGATTTACAGCAAAGATATCTGTCCCAGCCCAGGGACCATAGGGTGTGGGGGGAATCGAGTTGTAGGAATACGAGACGACGCTAACTGTCCGGGACAGACCGTAGAGAAGAGGGGAGTGATGTAACGACCCAGCATACATGAGCTATGGCAAACGGAACCTATACCCATACAGGTAGCCAGGAGGCGAACTGATAGGAACTGGCAGGCAAGTAAGTACTTGACCTATGGAGACCTGATGGCCAGGGCTCCGAGAATGAACAGAATTGACTGGTCAGGGACTTAGGTACCTGGGTACATGCGGGAGCAGTGTCAGCATACTTAGGGACTTCTGAAGGGGCAGTTGCTCAGCCAGGCTGGGTAACTGAAGACAGGTCAGAAAGGTCTATCACCGGCGACGGGATAGACAGCGCAACAGGGAAAAGTTAACTTGTCCGCTGGACCAGGTTACCCTACTCTCAGGATCAGGTTACCCTGCCTTGGGTCTTGGGTTACCCTACCCAGAGCCCTGAGTTACCCTACCTTTCAATACAAAGACTCTTGGGGAGTTCGGGACAATTGACTGGAATGTTTGTCATGGGAAGCCATGCATGAAACTGGTATCTGGGGTTCCGGAGGATGCTATTGGGCGAGCTACGTAGCTTCGAGGAAGCTGTAAATTGAACACATTATTCCTATCATACCCCTCCGGCCCTGCCTTGAGGCCCGGACGTCATGGGCAAACGGCTGTGTAGTTGTGTGCAGTCTAGCAAAGAAGAATCTTTGGAGACATGCTTGCAACACCGTATACGTCGCTGCCGTCCGGTCGACCGTAAGCTGTTCGCAGGATATACCAGGGGGCATAGAGTGGAAGGTGGAGTACCTCCTCCAAGTTGTTTGGAGTAAAACGGACCAGAACTGACGGAGCTAACGGGTGTTAACTGTGGGGGTCCCGAATGTAGTCCCGGGTGGTGCCGGGGTGACTGGGAGAGTTTTACACCTACCAAGCCCAAACGTGCTCCCAACGCTATAGGCTCTGAAAGGGAAGTGCAGAGACACTAACAGCATGATTCCTACCATGGGTAAGCTAGATCCGAGGGAGTGGTCATGGGTAGCACCTATTGGATCACTCCTGGACTATTGTGCCCTGCGGAAGACACCGGAAGCCCGCGACCCGTAAAGAGTAACCAGATAAACCGCTCACGGTAGCCCCTGGTGTCAAGTAGAGATCAATGCAGATGGGAAGGGTGTCATAGATAGTCTAGTTCATGAGGTGCCTTGACTGTTAGCCACTGGCAAGACACCAATGCGCAGAGGTTTTCACACCGGCGGGCAAAATGGAAATGCACTACAGAAACGATAACCGCATAAGGTGAACGCCGACTAGAGTGTGTCGACACATGCATGCCCGCAGGGTGTGCCAGGAGACCTGTCGGACCACCCTTAGTGGGGAAGGGTGTACTCAAATAGTCGGAGTAAACTGATGCGGGAGTTTCTGGCATAAGATAAAACTACCTGAAAGTCTAGGCGAGAACTCTCCTACTCCAACAATCAATCCTCTCGAGACCTCAATTGAGTGGAATGTCAGGCTTAGCGATATTAAGTTTTACCGCTTACTTTACTCTTACATCTCTGTGAACCTTTGGCGATAAGTTTGAAGTTGTTCGGTGCGGGTGCAACCTGGGGATCCATCTTCCTAGAGGTGCCCCCGTTACACTCGCCACTCGAGAAGGGATCGGTCTCCTCCCGCTTGGTCACCGCCAAAACTTCGTTCAAGCTATTCCTGGAATCCTTTCTAGGTTCTCAACGGGTTACTGTTGTTAACAGGAGCTCTAGTACGCTTGACTGCCTCATTATTGATGTGGGAGTGCAGCCCGAAATACCATGTTCGGGCGGTGTCTTCTAGAAGGGGGATCACTAGGTTTACCTTGTCCATATTGCTCCACCTGCACCTGGTAAAATACTTGAACTTAACTTCCACCAGCGTCAGGAAGCTGGCAAGTTCGGTGACCTTTCTCTTGAATCCCAGAATGCCACTCAGCTTTTCCGGCTCCCTCTGCCGCTGTCTGGAGGATAGCTGCGAGGTCGATCTGCTCCGTAGTTCTCTTGATAGCTTTTCAGCACGGTGGTCCCACTGTCATTTCTTCTGATCGCTGCAATCATCCTTGCAAGCACTGCGAAAGGGAGTCAAATCAGCGACAGAATCGGCATCACCATCATCCGAACCGTCATGGTCGGAGTCCCTTTGATCTCTTCTCGCCCCCGCTGCACCACCGCCAGGTGGCACATCTCCATCTCCACTACCCCCCGTGTTTCCCTCCAGGGTTTCCCGTGGTCTATCATACCCATCAAACCGTTTCTCCTGGCCATCCTAATTCCTATCTCCTGGGTGGTTAGCCCCTGATGGTTCTGCTGCCGCTGGTGGAACAGGGTGTCGCCCACTCTCAGGAGTTGGGTTAGGAGCCACCTGAGTGGTCCGCAGAAATGCTTGAAGCTCTGGACAGCTCAGGGGTTGCATTGGGGGGCCAACGTGCCTCCATGACCCACAATACCCACATGTTGGTCATCTATCTCCTTCCTTCTGTCTTCTTCTGTACCTTACCGGAGTCCGTTGTTGCTTTCTGTACCCATATGTGTAGTAATGAATCTACCCCATATGGGTCTCTTCCGATTTGCTGCCCGACAAGCAGAAATTGTCTTAGCTGTCCGACTTACCGCTTGTGATCGTGGGGAGCCCAGAGGGAAGAGTTGGTTTTGAGGGGGCAGAGGGAATCACGGGTGCCCAAGGAACGGAGCGAGCAGGTGTCCCGGGTCTGGGGATTGGTGTCTCCGGTGATGGTGCCATGGGTGCTCGCTTTTCCTGGCGCCTTACCTGTTCAAGAAATCCAGGTGCTGCCATGCGAAGTGGCCAGAACTCTGGGGTAGCTGACACTGCTGGTGGGAAGGCTGTGGCAGGAAAGGTATCAGGGGCGGGCAACGAAACTGGCAGAGGTGTGGGTCTTGAGGCAGAAATGGGAGATACAGGGGTTGCAACCGAAGGTGTTGTGGGTGAAATGATAGGAGCAGGGGTTGGTCAAGGAGTAGGGTCAGGTGTATCTGGTGCTGTGATGCCCTTTGGCTTCGATGTTCTTTTCTTGACACGACGTCCATCAGCTGGTCCAATCACCAGACTTCCCAAACGACTGGGGACGATGGAGGAGGGGACAGACAGAGAGCTCATGGATGCTCTGGTAAAGCAAGAGGCGTAGCTGTAGCCCTCTCCCTTGAGGCTCTCCAGCATTCGTATACCTGCAGGGCTTAGGTATGCTCTCCACTGTTCGTCTCTGGCTTTCATGGCCAATTCCATCCCGAAATCCTCGGGCTTGGTATGGACTAGTGGAAGCAGGGGCGCAGCCTCTATCCTCAGCATGTCATTCTCCACATCAATACAATATCTTCCTGCAAATGCCCCTTCCAATGCACCCATACGATCCTTCAACGCCTTGTGGTCTTTTAACATCTGCAGGGATACCTCCTGCTGCACTTTCATCCATTCCACTATTGCCATGGTAATCTGGTTGCGGAACACCTGTTGCTGCTGGTTGTTCCAGTTTCTCATTTCTCGCTGGTCTTCTGCGAGTGACTTGGATACCTCATGGACGAATGTAAGGTTTGACAAACTTGTGTGAGAAATAGGGGAAGGGGACACCTCCCAGCGGGAGAGGGCCCATGTTGTGGACAAGGGTGGAATCCTGAAAGAACGAACGCGGCGCAGCGCGAGGGTCTATAATCATAAGATCAACACATTCATCAGGTAACTGAGTAGGGGCGGCCTCCAAGAGTAGCTGGTGGCCGTCCCATTCAATACTACGAAATCCATGAAAACTGACCCACCAACTGTGTTGGTAGTGTTCTCATCGATGTCAAGGTCCCAATCCATGTTGGATTCCATTCTGGTTCAAAGTTCAGTACTAGCCATTGCGCTTTCCACCCTGGGCTACTTGGTTCAGACAAGGTTACCAGTATTCACGCAAGGTCAGTGCCAAAAGTCGGAAACAATTAATCAGGAGAAGAGTTAAGTGAGGACGTCGCTTAATGATGTACTGTAACGGGGGTACCCCTAGGAAGATGGATCCCAAGGTTGCGACCGCACCGTACAACTTCAAACTTATCACCAAAAGTTCACCCAGATGTAGGAATAAGGCAAACAGTAAAACTTAATATTGTTAAGCCTGACACTTCACTCAATTAATGTCTCGAGGGGATTGATTGTTGGAGTAGGCAAGTTCTCGCATAGACTTTTCAGGTAGTTTTATCATATGCCTAAAACTCCCCTATCAGTTTACTCCAACTATTCGAGCACACCCTTCTCCGCTAAGGGTGGTCTGACACGTCTCCTAGCACACCGTTTCGCTGTGCATGTGTCGACACATTCTAGTTGGCATTCATTCTATGTGGTTATTGTTCCTGCGGCGCAATCCCCTTTTCTCCGCCAGAGTGAAAACCTCTTCATATCGGTGTCTTGCCAGTGGCTAATAGTCAAGACACCTGATGAATTGCACTATCTATGACACCCTTCCCATACACATTGATCTCTACATGATCCCAGAAGCTACGGTGAGTGGTTTATCTATCTACTGTTTATAAGTCTCGGGCTTCCGGTGTCTTCTGCAGGATATGGTGGTCTGGGGGTGGTCCAAGGGGCACTACCCATGACCACTACCTCGGATCCACCTTACCTATAGTAGGAATCATGCTTTTGGTGTTTCTGCACTTCGCTTACAGAGCCTATGGGTTGGGGACACTTTCGGGCTTGGTAGATGCAAAACTCTCCCGGTCGCCCCGGCACCACCTAGGACTACCTTCGGCACCCCCACGGTTAACTCCCATTAACTGCGTCACCTTTGCGCCGTTTTACTCCAAATAACTTGGAGGGGGTACTCCACCTTCCATCTTATGCCCTCCTATCTGTCCTGCGAACAGCCTATGGTCCACCGGATGGCAGTGATGTATACGGTGTTGCAAGCAGGTCTGCAAATGTTCTTCTTTGCTAGAATGCGCAGAATTACACAACCATTTACCCATGATGTCTGGGCCTCAGGGCGAGGCTGCAGGGGTGTGATAGGAATAATGTCTCCAGATTACAGCTTCTTCGGAGCTGCACAGCTCGCCCAATAGCACCTCCCAGAACCCCAGATTCAAGTATCATACATGGTTTCACATGATAAATATTCCGGTCATTTTTCTCCAACTCCCTGAGGGACTTTGTATTGAAAGGTAGGGTAACGCAGCACTTTCAGACAGGGTAACCCAAGCCTCATGGCAGGGTAACCTGATCCTGAGGGTAGGGTAACCTTGTCCGGTAGAGAAGATTACTTTTCCCTGTTACCTAGTTTATTCTGTCGTCGGACATAGACGCTTCCGACCTTTCTCCAGTTACTTGGCCTAGCTGAGTAACCACCCCTTCAGAGGTTCCTAAGTATGCTGATACTGCTCCTGGGTGTGTCCATGTACCCAAGTACTGGGCCAGCTAATTCTGTTCATCTCGGAGCCCAGGTCATTGGGTTTCCATAGATCAAGTACATACTTGTCTGGCAGTTCCTACCAGTTTGCCTCCTGGCTACCTGAATGCATGTAGGTTCTGAATGCCATAGCTCATGTATGCTGGGTCGTTACAATAACAAAGGAACTCCATAACTCAAATGTGAGTCATGGTCCATCACTTCCCAAAATCTCAACTAATGCCTTTTATATGAATCTTCCTTACTTGATTACCATTCATATCATCCAGTTTAGGATTTGTTGTTCATTTGTACTGGAGTGGCTGTCTATAACTATATTCTTATTTCACATTTTTAAATCCACCACGGGTAGATTCCACTATTAGATTTGAGTCATATGAATATTGATGCTACACCTGCCACTTGTTGTCATGCAACCATTCCTACTTTTAGTTTTATATTTATTCTGTTTCCTAGTTTTTTCTTATAAGCTTCTGAGATAGAGTACATCAGCTGATCCTTCAGATCTGTTTGGTCTCTGAGCTATATGTGGTAGTTTATCTTTTACATGAGAGTAGTATTTAGAGAATCTTATCAGAGAACATATTCTTTATACTTCTAACAAGTTCTCTTCTATGGTATCCAACCTATTGGCTCCAGGTTTTCTACTTGTTGATTTGTATCATACCTGGAGCTTGTGGTCCGAGAACCCTACTACAATTTCTTCATACTCAATATAGACATTATAGTTGTTTAGGAATAGCATACAAATAGGAGTATTATACCTTGCAAGATTTCTGATCAACATCTTCTGGTTTGGCTATTTTTGGTTTCTAATTCCTTCTATCAGTCCAAATCTTTGCTGGATAGAGGACCAGGATCCTTCCATGACTACATGAACTGTAGTAGGCTGGGACAGGGAATCTGTTAGTATTTCATGTATTGTAATAAATATACTACTAGTGATATTGTATCTAATCATTCCTGTGTTAAGTAAGACCTCTGCTGGATATGATACAAGTTTCTAGGGATTCTTCCTTCTAACGTATTCTCGAGAGCAATTATAGATAAGGATTGCTTCTGGAGGCATTTCACTTCTATCAAGTTAATTTCAATTTTACTATACTAGTTGTTTTCAACCTAGTTAGTGCTTACTTTCTTCTTCACCTTTTCCTTTCTTCACATAATAGTCCTTTATATAGTACTACTTCTTTCTATATTTAATGCATGTACCTGCATCCCATCTTCTCTGTTTTTTATTTTTATTTGATTTGCTTATTATACAGGGTGTCTTGGTCCTACTACAATTCTCAGGTACCATGTTTGCCTCATTTTTCTATTGGTGAAATTGTTGGGTCCTGTACACTTCAGTCTCATTGTAATTTGTTTATACGGAGAGTGCTAATTACACTTTGTATACAATAGTAGCAGTTAGCCTACTTGGTCAACAAGAGGTGAGAGTTGTTTGACTAAAGGAGGCTTTGAATGAGTATAATAAAAGATCAAGAAGTAATCATTCAACTAAGTATATTAGAGATACTGTCAGTCAAAGTCTGCTATTTCTATTGAGGGAATCAGTAGTCTTTAAATACAAATTCTCACTCATCTCCAGTATGTATGATAATATAAACTCTTTTAACATATTAAGCAATACATTTGAAATATAACAAGTATCAAATGATACTATGAAGCAAAATATAAAATATTCAAAGGATTGAGTAATACCTTTGAAATATAACAAGTATCAAACAATACTATAAAACAAAAGATAAAACATTCAAAGTATTAAGTAATACCTATTAAAATATAACAAGTATCAACTGATACTATGAAACAAAATATAAAACATACCCTAGTACCCATACTAGTTATAGTCATACAGGATAGAATCTTTCCATTTAACTTATTTAATAATTTTTTGAATACCATACTCTTCTTTTATTAACTTCACTTCTTATGACAGTTATGGGTGCATAGCATTATATAGTTTATATTTTAGCATGAAAGGTAAAACTATTACACTGAGTGACTATATATAGTATATTATTAGGTCAGTTACTACTATTGTGTTTCAGTCTGTTTTTCTATTATAAATATGCTGCAGTTGCTTAAACTTCCTATACCGATTATCCATATTTTAGGGTGATTGAAACTAGTTTCAAAGACACTTGATTATAATTGTTTCTGCAATGACCCAGTATACATGGGCTATAGCAACCCAAACTTACACCCATACAGGAGACCAGGCAGTCAATTTGTAGGAACAGGTAGGCAAGCAATGGCTTGCCTCATGGGTACCTTATAGTCAGTATCCCCTTGTGAACAAGTAAGATCTTAGGTTCTTTAGTACTTAGAGATCAAGTACATGGGCAAATATAATGTCAGTGTACTTAGGGACCTGAGGTGGGCAAGTTACCATACAATGCAAGATAACAGGAGAAAGGATACCGGTGTCTAACTCTGCTGAAAGAGTAGGTAGGGTAACAGGGTAAAGTTACCTGAACTTTCAAGTAGGATTACCCTACCTTGGAGATCTAGTTATGCTGCTATGGGAGTCAGGTTCCTCTGTCAAGGCCCCTGAGATACTCAACCCTGCACTATAAAGTCTCGCAGGAACTTTGGAAAAAAGTGACCAGAATGTTTGTCATGCAAAACTATATCTGGTCTCTGAATCTGGAATTCCCTAGGATGCTGTTGGTTGAGCTACACAGCTTCATAGAAGCTGTAACTTGGAGGCATTATTCCTATCATACCCTTCTGGCTGCGTCTTAAGTCCCAGACATCATGAGCAAATGGTTGTGTAGTTGTGTGGAATCTGGGGTAAGAGGACTTGTAAAAGTGTGCGCATAATACCATATGCGCTCTGGCCTTCTATCCGATGGTAGGCTGTTTGCAGGGTATATGAGGGGGCATAGGTGAGAAGATAGGGTACCTTCGCCAGTTTCTTTGGAGTAAAATGAACCAGAATTAATGGGAATAGCTGAAGCTGACTATCAGTGTCCCTGGGGTGGTCCCAGGTAGTATTGAGGACAACTGAGAGAGTTTTACACCTATCAAGCTGAAATGTACCCCTATGCTATAGTCTTTATATGGGAAGCGGGAGGATACTATAAGCATGATTCTTATGATAACTGAGGTGGTTGTGAGCACATTGATTATAGGTAGTGCCAATTGGATTATCATACTGGACATCCCATCATGGTATAATGATCCAGCATATATGAGTTATGGCAACCTGAGCCTATACCCACACTGTGGTCCAGGCGGTCAACAGGTAGGGACAGGCAGGGAAGTAATTACATATCTTGCGGGCACAGTATAGTCAGGGTCCCTCGGTGAACAAGTATGACCCTTGGTACTTAGGTACGCAGATACCTATTATAGGGGTAGGGGTAATGTCAGCGTACTTGGAGACCTTAAGTAGGCAAGTACTCGGATAGGCAGGGTAATGAGAGAAAGGATACAAGTGTCTAACTCTGTTGAACGAGTAGGCAGCATAACAGAGTACAGTTACCCTGACTGCAAGATAGGATTACCCTAACTTGAGGGGTCTAGTTACCCTACCATGGGAGTCGAGTTATGCCGTCAAGGGGCCTGAGGTACCCTACATTGCATCATAAAGTCTCTCTGGGACTTTAGAAAAATTGACTAGAATGTTTGTCATATGAAACATTGTATGACCCACGAACCTGGGATTCTCTGGGATGCCATTGGTCGAGCTAGGCAGCTCTGAAGAATCTGTAACTTGGAGGCATTATTCCCATCATACCCCTCCAGCCCCACCTTGAGGCCCCGACGTCATGGGCAAACGGTTGCGTAGTCGTGTGCAATCTGGCCAAAGTGGACTTGTGGATTGGCTCATAACACAGTATATGCTCTAGCCGTCAGCCCAACTGTAAGCTGTTCACAGGATATATCAGGGGCATAGGTGCGAAGGGGCAGTACCTTCTCCAAGTTATCTAGAGTAAAACGGACCAAGGTTGATGGAGATAGTGGGGGCTTACTGTCAGGGTCCCTGGGGTAGTCGCGGGTAGTCCCAAGGACAATGGGGAGAGTATTATATCTATCCAGCTTAAACGTACTCCTATGCCATAAGCTCTGTAAGGGAAGTTTGTGAACACTAAAAACATGATTCTTATCATGACTGAGGTGGTCCCAAGTGTGGTGGTCATGGGTAGTGCCCATGGAATCACCACACCAGACACCCTACTGGGGTAGTCTCCATAGGCTGTTGGCTGAATAGAAGTAGATAGAATGCATAGACTAGAGGAGCCAATGGGGTCTTGTATAGATAAAATGTATATGGGAAGCTGATTTTATAATAGTAGGCCCTCTCAGGTGTCTTGAATGTTAGCCACTGGCAAGGCATCAAGGTAAAGAAGTTTTCACTCTCGCGGGTGTAATTGAGTCATGCTGTAGAAACTCAACTGCATGAGGAGGTTGTTGACTTGAGTGCATCGACCTATGCAAACCCATGTGGATGCAGAAGAAGTGCTCAATAATCCTTAGTGGAGAAGGGCGTGCTCGAAAGGGTTGGAGTAAACTGATGGGGGAGTTTCAGGTATAAATTCTGAGTGCCGAAATCTATACAAGAACCCTGCGACTCTGACACAATAAACAACCTCCCGAGACCTTAATGGAGTAAAGCGTTTGGCTTAATGATATTAAGTTTTACCATGTACTTTACTCTTACATTTGTGCCTGATCTTTGGAGATAAGTTTGAAGTTCTGTGGTCCAGTCGCAATGTTTAGGTCCATCTCCATTGTGGTACCCCCATGACATAAGGGAGTCTCTATAGGCCCTTAACTCGATAGGGGTAGATGGAATATATATACCAGAAAGAGCCAATGCGGACTTGCATAGATGAAATACATATGGGAAGGTATTCGTAAATTGGTAGGCCCTCACAGCTGTCTTGACTATTAGCCACTGGTAAAATACTAATATGATAAGGTTTTCACTCTGGTGGCCAAAATTGAGACATGCCACAGAGACAAAACAAAATAAGGAAGTTGCCGACTACAGTGTGTTGTCACAAGCATGCTGAGAGAGATGTGGAAGAAGTACCAAACAACTCTTAGTGGGGGAGGGTGTGCTTGAAAGGGTTGGGGTAAACTGATAGGGGAGTTTCTGGCATAAATTCTGACTAGTTAAATCTATATGAGAACTCTCCTACTCCAACACAATCGATATCCTCTGGAGACCTTAATTGAGTGAAGCATTTGACTTAACGATATCAAGTTTTACTGTTTACTTTACTCTTACATTTATATGTGAACTTTTGGTGATAAGTTTGATGTTGTTAAGTGTAGCTGCAATCTTTTAGTTCACATTTCTAGAGGTAATCCTGTTAGAGTATATCATTAAGCAACTTCATCACATAACTCAGCTTTGCAATGATTGTTTCCGACCTTCAGTACTGACCTTGTATGAATACTAGTAATCATATTAGCAACAAGTAGCCCCAGGTGGAAAGTGCAATAGCTAGTGCCAAACTTCAACTCTGTGTAGATCCTGACTGTGACTCTGACCAGGATTTGTGACTACACTTCTGACCCACCTGAAGCTACCACCTTTTGAGCCACAGTTTTTGTGGATGTCCTAGCCAGTGGATGGGAAGGCTAGGAATGGTTGATTGAGGCAGGTCTAATTATAATACCTGATAAATGTGTTGATCTTATGCTTACAGACCCGTGAGCTGTAGCTCTTCCATTCTTCTACAATTCTGAACTTGCGGACAACATAGTTCTTCTACCCCCTAGTGGGGTACCATTTAGTGAGTTCTTCTGTGGGCTTGTTGAACCATATATCATGGGAGAAGTTGCATGTTTGGTCGCTGAGACATTAAAGAAAATGAGATGTTGGAACAACTAGGAGCAGAATATTTTCAAGGAGCAGATCATGATGGCAGTGGTAGAATAGACAAGGGTACAGCAGCAGATATACCTTAAGATACTATAGTATCAAAAGGCATTGAGAGAATATATGAGTACTTTTGAGAAGGCATTTGGAGGAGGGTATGATATGGATGCTGGGAGCGATGTACTGATGATAGAAGCTGTACACCCTCCTCCTCTTATTCATGGCAAACTGGATGATTTTGTAATAGAACTAGCCCATCAGGCAGGGGACGAGGAGTGGTGTGCTCTTCGAAGCCCTCTTGGCATACAAATCCTAGAAAGCCTATGGAGGAAAGGCTATTGCTCTACCTCCTCCTTCACGAGAGCATCTAGCGGCTCTGGGTTAGTACATACCTCCCTTGTGCATAGTCATTCAGGTAGTCCCTTATTCAGCCCCACTGACAGTAGGAGAGTGAAGAAATGGGTATCTAAACCCCAAGGGATCATGGCACCTGATACTGCCGATCTGGTACCACATCCTGTACCTGCCACTCGCAATCCTGAAAATCCTCCTGTGGCTCAGACACTCACACCTCCAATTACTGCCCTGAGGCGAACAGCCTGCCCCATCCCAATACCCCCACCTGCGCCTGTCTCTACACTGGGACCCAGGCTCCGAACAGCTCTGCCAGGCCTGCCAACACCTTCTCTGAGATTGGGTTCAACCTTGGTCTATTCTATGGTTATGTGACGGAGGGAGTCCTAAGGATTCTGACCCCTGAGACCGTATGACTTGGGTGTCATGATCTTACTATAGGAATGCTAGCTAGGTGATGGAAGCAAGGAAGAGGTTTCGTACATGACCTTGTTAGCAAGTGATAGAGCATGCTTATATTTAATTATACTTCGCAAATCACATATGATTGATCCCATGAGATGCATCTAGACAAGGCGGTAAGATTTACTGGCAAGGCCGACTCATTTATATTTCTCATATGACCTTGGTAGTAGGTTGTCTGGCTTATGCATTTTGCACATGATATCACTTAGAGGTCATAGGATTGTTTTATGTTTTGCACATATAACCCAATTGGGTCATACAATGTTATGATGATTTCGCATCGGATCTTGCTTAAGAGGTTATGGGATTTCACATGAGGCACAGTTGTAACTCATAGTAGTCAGATGGTTGGGTAGGTAGTGTGGACAACTCAGGTGACCCTGAGGTGTGAGAATGACACGTGAGTCACAGTTATAGCTTGACAGGGTTAGGATTGCAGGAAGAGACCTATATAAAGGTCACGGATCTTATAGATAGGTTGGCTCTTCATGCAACCATCTGTTGTTATTTCTTATCTATAACTTTACAATCTTTACTATATTAAAATATTCATAATCTGAACTCTTCTGTACCACAGATCTCAGATAGAGTCAAGAACCTATCCTTAGTACAGATACTATTAAGATAATAACTAGGACTCTTGATGTTGGTGGGAAAGCAATTCTTCTGTAGGAATACTAGGACAGGGCTGAGAGACTTGTAGCACCTTGAGATACAACGCAGTGCATGCTCCTACGAAGTTGTGATCCGTCATAAGAAACACAGTGGTAGGAACCCATAACATTTGGTTGTGTCTCCTGTGACACCTAACAATACCAAGACAGCAACCATGAGAAACTTGAACTTCAGTCAAGATAACGAAGGGGACCCAGATTTTACCGATAATACCCAAGACCTAGGACAGATCCACAATGCACCAGGAGAAGCAGCAGACTAACCCTTATGAGCTACTAGCTTGCTCACACGAGAACAAACCCCACAACCCGACACTTTCCCCAAAGGAACCCTATGCCTACTGGCAAGAATGGCTGCAGCAGTAGTACCAACACGCACGACAGGGCCAATTACAGAAGCCCTGATGATGTCAGAAGATCGGTGGTCAAGATTTCTGGGAACTATTAGGGCTCACCCAGAATCAAGACCGAAAGCAAAGGAACTAGACCTCTTCACGTGAGACCACGAGAAACTGACGGTATTCCTGAGCCAACTGAAGTAGTATTTCAAGGTTAAGAGGTATGGTGAAGAAAAGGATACGATAAAGGTAGACTACACAGAATCTCTTTTAAGAGAAGCCACAGGTCAAGGGATTCTGCCCTACGTGGGAGAGAGACACAACGGGTAATAGACGATGTGGGCGGAGTTTAAAAAGACACTCAGAACACAATTCCAAGACTGGAATGCTAAAGAAACAGCTTGACTCAAGCCAGACAAGATGAAGCAAGGAAAGGTTAACTTTTCTAACTTCGGGCACAAGTTTTGCATGATAGCAGTTAAGGCAGAATATGATGACAAGGTGGAATTCCATACACTGCTAGGAGCCAGCAATGAAAGGAGACAATAAGCTTGGAAAAGCTTGGACTACACCTATTCGACCACCAAGAACTTTATGGTATAGGCTATTTAAAAGGAGAATAAGATTAGCTTAGTTCAATCCCTCCAGAACAGAACTAGAGATACAATATGGCAAGCTATGCTGTGAAACAACAACGGTACCTATTGGCCAGCAAACACACCTAAACCAACCCAGACTGAAGACCACATGGACTTGGATGCAGTGGGAAGAAAGAATGGAAGATTCCAATAGCTATCTGACCAAGAATACCAATGAAGAAGGAAGAAAAATGCCTGTCCAATGTGTGGCCTAAAAGAGCATTTCATCAAGGACTGCCAATGCAAGAAAACCAAACGTTAAGAGACAAACACAACCAGAAGTAGCAAGGAGCAAGTGACTTCAAAGGAATAAAGTCCCCAGTGAAGAGTGGTCAGAGGTATGATGAACAAGGCAAACCCACTAGTATTACACACATAACAATGAGAGGAGATCAAAAGGCAATGATCAACACGACAGATAGATAGAATAATTAGCATCTTACAATCAAGATAAGACTATGAACAACTGATGAAGAAACAGAAATGAATGCAATGCTTGACTTCAGGGCTACTCAAGATTTCATCGATGGCGAGTTCTGTGAAACCAATAGAATACACCTGCAGAAGATCAAGAAAGCAAGAGACATATATGTGGTCAATGGGGAAAAAGTCAGAGCAGATCCTATGACCCATATGGCATAAGCAGTTATGGAGATAGGAGCATACTACAAAGGAAGGACATTCCAACTGGTGCATTGGTAGAAGCATAATACCATAGTAGGAATGCTATAGCTAAAATAACTAAGCTTAAATATTGATTGGGAAAAAGGCCAAATCAACTTCAACAGTAACCTGTGCACTCAGTTGTGCCTGAAAATTTCCTCAATAATCAAAACCATCTCTGAAGAAAAAGCATTATAAGAAAATATCATGATGCAAATCCTCCATATAAATGCCAAATGACAAGGAACAACTCTCCAAGCTGAAGGCCTAAGAGTACAAACATTGCACTCAGAAGTCAGGAAACCAACCAGGGGATCAAAGAAAGTGGCAGGTCATAACCTGTAGAGCATGGAGGGTGCGATAGTCCTAGCAAGGGGGCAATCGATGATACTAACAGGAATTGTGACAAAAATACCAGAAGGCATCTATGAACAAATCGATCCATGCAGTGGTATAGCTGCCCAACATGGGATCACTACAGCAGCTGGAGTAATTGTTGTAGACTGTAGGGGTGAGGTACAGGTTCTATTAATTAACCTGAAAGCGGAAGACCATAAGATCCAGAAAGGAGACTGTATAGCAGAAATGATTATCAAGAAAATTGATACTCAAGAATTGCAAGAAGTGTAAAGTGTGGAATGAACAGAAAGAGTTCAAGCCAGATTTGGTAGCACAAGAGGAAGAAACCCTGCTAAGGCTCCTATAGGTATGACTGAAGAAAAACCTGTGAGCATATCCTTTATATCTGCAAAGGCCTTCAGTCAAATATACTGGTAAGACGAACAAATAGAAATCCTCAATTAGGATCACAAAGAAGAAGCTAGATGAACTATAGCAGAAGCATCATCAATTAGTACCTGGCTAGTGGTGAGGGAAGAAGCCAAAAGAAAAAAGGTAACTTTGAGGCAGCTGGTCCAGAGGGAATATTATAATTACTATAACATGTTGGAAGAAAATCAAAGGAAGGACCTCCCAGAACACAAAAGCAAGGACCACAAGATCAATCTAGAGGAAGAAAAGGCAGTTCTTTTCATGAAACTCTACCTGTTAATGGAAGAGAAACTGGAAGCTCTACGGAAGTACCTCTGGCAGAACCTGGAGAGAAATTAGATCAGGCCATCATCATCCTCGGCTGGGGCTCCTATGCTATTTATCAAGAAGAACAATAGTAAGCTGAGGTGGTGCATTGACCTTCAGGGACTGAATGTGGTATCTTGGAAAGATAGATACCCTGTAATGTTAGTAGGTAAAGTCTTGGACCCATTAGGATGGGCCAAGTACTCTATCAAGTTGGGCGTCAAGGATGCATATCACAATATCCCGATAGCTGAAGGGGACAAATAGAAAATAGCTTTTCGAACATGATACAGACTATACGAATACTTAGTCATACCCTTTGGACAATCCAATGCTCTAGCAACATTCCAACAATGGATCAATTCCAAATAGAGCAAAGAGATCTATATATGCTATATCATCTATTTGGATAATATCCTTATATATTCGGACACCATGGAACAATACCATCAAGAGATACAGGTGGTACTGCAGGCATTGAGCGAAGTTAAGGTCAAACTGAAAGCCTTGAAACATGACTTTTGCAGAAATGAGTTCAAATACTGAGAATTCACTGTCAGCCCAAATGGGGTAAAGGCTGACCTAGTTGAAGCAGCAGCTTTAGATGACTGGAAGGCACTAAAAAGCATGAAAGGAGCGCAAAGCTTTGTGGGTTTTGGCAACTTCTTTTGACAATTTATAGAGAGATTCAGCTGAGTGGCTAAGCCCTTCTACAATATGACCAACAAAGGAATCAAATAGGTATGGAGAGAAAAAGAACAACAAGTCTTTGAGGAGATGAGGAAATGACTTACTACAATACTGATACTGTGGCATTTTGATGGCACACTACCCATTATGATTGAGATAGATGCATCCAACTATGTATGCTCTTGAATCCTCTCACAACATGGACAGGATGGACTATGGACACCAGTTATGATTTGATCAAATGCAATGTCGAAGGTGGAAGAAAACTAGGTATTCTCAACAAAGAACTGTTAGCCATGGTTCAAGTGCTTAGAGACTGGAGGATGTACATACTAGGAAGCCATCACATGATCGGCATCATCACGGACTAAAAGAAACTACTACTATTGACCACTACCAAGAAACTGAATTGAAGACAAATCACATAGAGTGAATTATTAAGCAAATACCATCTCCAAATCGAATACCGACTAGGCAAAGAAGGAGGAAAGCAGGACGCATTGACAGGAAGAATAGAAGACTTCGCCAACCAGGAGAAAATACAGTTGCACTGACAACGGATTCTCCTACCAAAGGAGAAATACTTTCAACAAGGTAAGGATTCTAGATGTGAAAGCCTGGGGAATGGAAACAATATGGAGAAATTATGATAACCTGCAGGTGGGACATGGTGAAAGAGTGAAAAGAACAGGACTGGTTCAAGGATTCTACTACTGGCCTTCAATGTACGGTAATATTCAACGATACGTACAGAATTGCAACACCTGGCAGAGAACGAAGATGATAAACCATGCACTCTATAGGCTACTCAAATCAATTGAAGCACCTGTAAGACCATGGTAATCTGGAGGAATAGATTTCATTACCAGACTACCAGAATTGAAGGGTTACGAGGCCCCAAGGGTCATTATTGACAGGCTTACAAAAATGGTAAACTTTATACCACATGGAATAAGTATAGCGACACTACGATTCTTCAACCTATTCAAAGATCAAGTCCTTAGACGTCATGGACTACCCAAAGATATCATTTCAGATAGAGGATCACTATTCATACCAGAAGTGAAGAAGGAAACAATATGGCAATTAAGTATCAGCCGACTCGTGAGTACAGTCTTGCATATGCAAATGGATGAAGAAACCGAATGAATGGATACAATATGGGAACAATGTCCGAGAGCTAGTGTGAACTATCAATAGAATGATTAGAACGAATTCTTATCTACAGCAGAAGTTGCCTGCAACAACAAATAACAAGAAAGGATAAAAAAGACATCCTTCTTTGCAAATTATGTATATAACCCAGTATTTGATCTGGCAGAATACCAAGAACTGAGAAAGATAATGCAAGCCAATAATATGATGAAACCACATGACATCTTAACTCATGAAATAACTCTAGTACAAATGAGTCAAAATGAACAGAGCTATAAGTACCAAAAGCCAGACCTGAATCTTGCTATCAATAACAAGATGTGGTTAATACCATGCAATATCCAGACCAAAAGGCCTACAAGGAAATTGGACTACAAGAAGCATGTGTAACGACCCAGCATATATGAGCTATGGCAGCCGGAACCTACACCCATACAGGTAGCCCGGAGGGGAACTGGTAGGAACCGGCAGGCAAGTGGGTACTTGACCTACGGAGACCCGATGGCCCGGGCTCTGAGATGAGCAGACTTAGTGGGCACAAGTACTTAGGTACATGGCTACACCTGAGATTGGTGTCAGCGTACTTAGGGACCTATGAAGGGGCAATACACAGCTAGGCTGGGTAACTGGAGAAAGGCCCAGTGTGTCTATCTCCGGAAGTGGGATAGATAGGG